>CM032233.1:61632500-61947500 GCA_019009955.1 Riptortus pedestris | reverse complement strand
TGAATTTAATATGTGTGTGCTAATTTAAGAAAGATAACGACATCGTACCATCCGGTTTAGAGCCTCAGACGTTTGGTTTTTTTTTAATACAACATTTTGTTTTGAGTATATGTTTATTTTTCCCAGTTGTGTTGATCGTGATATTTACACCATTGAAATATTGTCCTGAAATAATGCTTTTTTGTTTTGCAGATTCCTAAAAAGAAAACTGCCCTTGTGCGTTTCAAGAAGAAACAAAACACACTGTCAGCCGTCACTTGCAATTGAGGAAAGCCGCCACCCACCGTTAAAATCACTGTAATAAAAGCAATGATCTTAAATTAGGGCGTAACACAGTGAGCGAAATCTGAAAATCAAAAATGACAGTTGTTCTGAGGCAAAACTCAAATCTCGTGACCACACACAAAAGTGGAGGGAAGCGAAAACCGCGAAGAATTATGTAGGTATAGAAAAAAAATATGAGGCCGGAAGGCTTTAATGGAGTGAGAAGAAGGTACTTACTGTTTGTAAGGAGGTGTCATTGAAGGAGGAGTACGACAGAGGTCGGGTCTCCGCAGATCGGGACGGCTGAGTTTCGGAGAGTTAGAGTATGAACCGACACGAGAGTACGGGCTGGTCTGTTGCTATGCTGGCAGGCACAAGCAAGATGGCGGCACCTTCTCTCCCTACCTTTGTGCTTACGAGGCCATATAACATTGCCTCGGGGCCTCTCCATCTTCCCCTTCCCCCATCTTCGTTCCGATACCTCTTTTTTCTCTTCTCCCATCTCCTCCTCGAAGGAATGAACCTTGAACACTGTATACCTCCACTTTGGTCGCTAAAAGATTAATCCTTTTATTTCGCCCGTCCATATCAGAGGTTTTCAGCAGATCAAAAAATGAAAAGGAGAGCCAGAACTGATCCATGTACTCTTGCAAGTTATCATACCAGCGACGAATGTTTTTTTTTCTTTTTTTTGTATGAAACCAATCAAAACCCTAAACAGACTGAGTTATTCGCGGTCAGGCATACAATACACCAACCAGATAATCAAGCATATAGCAGTTTAAGACTAATATTGTTCTTATAAAAGAAGAGTGATAGTTTTTCTTGGTCCGAGATTCTACTGGTTTTGGGCGATTGCTCATGGAACGGTATGTTTCCATACCCCACCAATAAGTCCAGTCATGAAATGCAATAGCTGTTTGAATTGGCATGGATGTAAGTAGGGTAAACAGACAACCTGTTAGATTTATATCAGGTTACCACTCTTGGATGGTATTCAACATTGCAACCATTGGTATATGTACATCTGTAAAAGGGGCTCAGGTTGGCCGTGCGAGTTAAGGCGTTGGTCTTAATCTCGCGTGGTGGACCTAGGTTCGATTATCTCCCTGGGCAGTAGAAATTTATTATATAGACACAATTTGATGTCACTAGTTTTGAAAAGAGAGTGCTTTCTTCAATTTTTTTATCCTATCAATATCTACAATGACTTTAATCATTCCCTTCTTTGCTTATATTCAGATGACAATCAAGCCATTGTGACGTCTCATCAAGTAAGTTGAGAAGGTTTGGAAATAATGGTATAGATTCATGGCAGTTAGTAAAATATTTGCTTCTAGGTAGTCTGTATAATTCTGAATTCAGACAGCCTGACAAAAAGAAAGTATGAACTTTGTCAAACTCTTTCATTGAACATGCTTGCCAGCTGTAATTGACCAGCGGGGGTCGGGGACGATTATTTTATATACCAAATGGATTAGATTCCAACTCGAAGAGGGTGTCTCGAATGAGTAGTTTTTAATGATGACTCATCTTCGTGTTTTTTTTCCTTTTTCTGTGGGGGTATTTAATCTAAGCATCATTGAATAAACTCCTTGAGCCCACCCTGGCTAGAAAAGGGTGGTAACCTGTAGATAACCCAACCCGATTAGTCATAGTAGCATAAAGTAGACGTAAATAAAAAAAACAAAAAAAACAAACATTTGTAAAAGCCTTAACTGCTAAGTTTAAGGGGGTTTTCCGTTGCAGGTCAGATTTACGAGTATTATTTGCTGTAGCACTGTACAAAATGAAAGTCTAATAAGTTTCATATTCCAATTATGTACTCATAGGTGAGATTAGAAAAATATCAAATAGTTTTTAATTACCAATCAATAGGGTTTACAACAGTTATACATGTCCACATGTACCAAACAGATAACATTAATATACCTCCTACTAAAGAAGAACATCTATGTCGTTTGGGAAACCGGTTTTGGAGTAATGCTCACGAAAGGATGTAGAGCCAAGTGTTTAGCTGGTTGACGTTTTTCATTGGTTAGTGGTTTTCTGCATATCGATAAGGTATTTTTTTTTCTAGTTGACACATTTGGATTTTCATTTCTTAATGATGGGCGATAGCAAAAGGTCAGCTACTATTGACTTACATCAATACTTTCCATACGAAAACATAATAATTCTTACTACAAGTAAGGGACTTTTAATTTATCGCTCATGCAATAAGTACTCCTCGTTTTTCTTCTTCTCTCATCTCCTCGTCGAAGGAACGAACCTTCGATATTTATATGAATTGTTATTCTATACATTTTTCTTTAACGGGAATGATGAATGAGTTACGTATCCTCTTGTGTTTTCATCCTTCACCCCCCCCCTCCCATACTACTTAGATGCTCACGCTAAGCCATTATACTAAACATCTCATGGTTAGCCTAAATTCAAGCCTTGTTTACGTATGAGTCTAACTACAAGAGAAACAGAGATTAGAATATGTTTTGATGATATGATAATCTGGTTGTCATTCTAAGACTTAGGTAATCTGCATGGTTTATTATGCAGACGGTGCGAGACAGATCTTTTTCTGCAACCGACCAATCAAAAGCTACGCAAAAGGACCCCCCCCCCCCTCATAGTCGATTCCAATCAAAAGAGAAAGTGCCCAACTAGATTTCACAACCGTCCTAAATATTAAATTTCAAAGACAAGTTTTGAGTAATGTGAGAAAAGTACATAAATACAGACGTCATTCCGAAACTAGCCAAGGTAGATTCAGGGAGGGTCAAAAGGGATAACTTCCTTGAAATATTAAAATTGAAAGTATTCGCGAATACAATAAACTATAAAGTAGATTATTGTATTCGTGTTAAAGTAATACAATACTACGAATATCACAATCAAAATTCCAGTTCAATAAGAAGTAGTAGAAAATCGTATGTAGTAAGCAAGATAACCAGCATACTGTTTAAATAACATTGTTTGATGCAACGCATAATTGTAGAGACACTAATGATTTTATCCCTACCAGTGGCGGCTCGTAGCTAAAATTAGTGGGGGGCTGCTCCAGAAAAGTTTTAGCCTCAGCACGTCAGGGTAGGCACTGCGGGAACGACAGTACTCTCTCTCCTTTATGGAGCTTCCTGTGTGCGCATGCGCACAGCAGTCAAACACCTCGCCGCTGGAACTGTGAAGCTCACAGTTCCATACAAAGATTTTTGTATCTTTTTTCAAAAACTGGGGATGGTTACTGCATTAAGCTTAAGGATTATATATTATACAAGTATAAGGAAAGAATTAAAGAAAAAGGCTCATTATATTAAATGTTATAGATGATATCAAGTGGAGATTGGGGGTGCTGCAGTTCCACAGTGCCTATACGCGAGCCGCCACTGATCCCTACTCCTCAACTTAATCCATTTTGGGTCATCAGCAGACTTTATTCTTACAATTAGTTCAATTGGGACAATTTCTACTCGTCAGTGAAGTCTAGAACACCTCTCCAGAACTGACGATACCTAATTAGAGCTAAAGTTTTATCCATTAAATGAATAATGATTGTCAATGGAATACAAGGTCACAACAATATCCCAGTTGAAACCACCACTGCCTCCTTTCATAGTTGATCCTTAGTTGTACATGACAAATTTGAATACCCAGATTTGGTAAAATCAATTTTTTTTAGATCATTATTTAACACACACACACACACACACACACACACACACACATATATATATATATATATATATATATATATATATATATATATATTTGAATGAACCACATTTTGTTTCACCAACTGTATACAATTTTTCGGAAATCGTGCCAGAAGTACAAGCTAAGTTGCTAAAAGGCATAGCACCTTTACAGATTTAATTGCTCTTATCTTCAGAATTCTTATTGTTGCAAGTCTCTGTTTGTGATAGCATTCCAGCCTCCATAAGCAGGGGTAGTAGAAATTCAAAAGTGTAAACAAGCAGAAACCCTTTGGTAATAAATGATTTTTTAATAAACAGTTATACACAAAATGTCAATATAGGTGGAGCTGAGAATGTTTTTTTTTCTTCTCATAAGAACTGTGGTTGTTGTTGGAATTAAGGCAAAAAACTGTGAGATCATCATTGCCCAATCAATTACAAAAATTACGCTTTCATCACACCCCACTGGCTTTATTGGATACATCCACTTCGGCCCACAGCCATAATGCTTCTTCCCTTTATTCTGTTTTTCTCCTTGATATCTTAATTATAATTGTTCCCTTCAAACATATTTTTTTATTTCTTTATTATTATTAAAAAATGAAACCATTTGAAAGTATGGAAGGATACATCCTGCAAGCTAAGATATTTTACTTTAATAATTAATAGGTATGGTTCACTAGGGTCTGTCTCTTAGCCTTTTCATATCAACAGCCTTACAATACCTATTGTCATCTGGGACTTCTGATTGTGGAATCTATAGTGCATTATAATAATATAAAAATGGACTATTTTTTGTAAACCTCTTCCAACAATAAATTCGTATGGATTTGATTAAACTTCTACTGGCTTAAGCTCATGAATGAGAAGAAATATTTTCATTAAATTATTATAACCCAGTACTCATTAACAAATTCAGTGTTAATTTCCAAAGAAGATGAAAGCCATAGAATTACTTGAACTAGGTTAATTTCCCAGAGAATTATTTAGATTATCAATAACATTGCCAATTATTTTCATTGAATTATTGTAACCCAGCACTCATTAAACAATTCATAGTTAGTTTCCAAAGATAGAGAAATTCATAGAATTACTAGAACTAGGTAGATTCCCTAGAGAATTATTTTGATTATCAATAACATTGATAAATTGCCTATCAGTAGTTGAAAAAAAGTAGAGGTAAGGGGCAAAGAAATGCCCCCTCACCATTACCTCTGTTCTTAAGTAGTGTGCACTGTGGATGTTAAGTGATGTTGAATGACAGGCTCTCCAAACGAGTATATGGTAATCAATATGATTAATAACATCAGCTTATCATAGAAATATTAGGTGGATGAGTATATAATTTCAAATACTACTTTCATAGCTTAGTTTAATTTCTCTCACAAAGCACTTGTTTAGCTTCTAATAATGGTACAGTACATAATCCCTCCTTTAATTTTTCCAACATTTGTCATTAGAACCTTGATGAATTCTCATTGCTTGGCTATTGCCTGACTCAAATTAAAAGCATTAATTTTGCCAACTAGTGATAATAAAAACATTATGGTTTTCTTTAATGTTTTTTGTATGTTTTTGATGGTTGTACAAAGAATGATCATCTTAAATAACAAAAAGCTTTAGTGATCTGCCAGTTTTAAGTGAAGACCAGTCAAAATACGTAATATAAATTAAAACAAATAAATAAGTAAGAGCTTTTGGGAGATTTCACCTGTGAAGATCATTCAGTCATGAATGATTACAAAGTTCGTAAGGAATAAAGACATTTCTGAGATGGAATAATGTCATTATTTAGGTTATAATATAAACAACTTGCCCATCAGTATCTTAGTTCTTGACTCTAACTAATGAAGATAAAAGTAAGCCCCCCCCCCCCCCAGGACAAGAAGATTCAAGATAAGATTGACGCAGAGACATGACTGTTCACATAACAAAATAGTGAAGAAGCTGCCTCTAAAATAGTTGAGGGAATGGATTTTGGACCACTCACAAACCTAGCAATGACCTGCTGCTTCACTGCTTGTCCTTGGCTATGTCACAACTGATCCCCTACCCGTAGGTGTGGAAGAGAAGAAAGCTAATCAATAAAAATTAAAGAGAACCAGAAATCTTAGTTGTAAAGCTTTTCTATAAAACCCAAAGTCGATTGGAAATTAAATTAACTTAGTCCAGAGATTATCACAATTTTTTTTTCTTTAAGTGGGAGGATGGGTAATCTTTGTAATACTTCCTTGCTATGTCTGAATGTGACATACTTAAGTAGATTTCACATTACTCTTACAGAAGCAATTCTACAATTGAATAATAATAACTGAGTAGATCCTTGGGGATGGAAAAAGTACTTGAAGGATGTTAATAATAATGCTCCTTCCTTATAATTCACTAAAGAACTATATCCAACCAAAATGGTAAATAAATAAGTAATCTGTGATGAAAAAAAGTTCCTTAAAATAGTTAAACAATATAAGATTAAATTGAAAACAAAATTGTAAAAGTAATAGGTAATTAAACCATTATTTTCTTGCACAAAATTTGAATTCTAAATCTTGTCTGAATGAAGTAAGTTACCAAACTTTCACAATATGAAGGTCATCTGCAATGCCAATCAACATCTGAATTCAGTTTTAACCCTTTCCTTGCACAAAGCCACTATAGGGGGGGGGGAGGAAAGGGTTAAAATAAATGGATGGTGGTTTAAAGGAGTAAAAAAATAAATAATGAAAACTATATCTCTAATATACTGAATGGCTTACTAAGTAACTCCAAAAGTATAAAAGAAATAAAGCAATATTAAATTCCATCAATAAGAATAGATTCTTTTAACAGTTTCATGTGTTTAAGGATACAAATTGATTGATTATGAAATAATTGGAATTAAAATTGATTCTCAATAACAATATCTAAAATTATAAGCTAGTTGATAAAAAGGTGTATATGCATATGAAATTTATAATAAGGTAGACTTTATTTTTAATTTATGTAGAGTCTTTGAAATCAAGTTACAAGAGATAAGAGTTAACACCAGAGAAAATTATTTTCATAAAAAAACTAAAAAATAAATAAAATTCTAGCATTTAGTACAACAAATCCTTTAATTTTAGTAATAATTACTTTAATGGAAGATAAATTTGAGAATATGTACAATGTATCACTAAAGTAATGGAAACCATATAAATTGTAATTGAGAATAAAAAAATATATAAATGTACACTTACTTTTAGAAGAAATGCTCATTAAAGTAACACCATTCATGGGATACCATATAAACCATGTAATATATAAGAGCCAAGGTTGTCTGAAGGTTTTTGTTTTGTATCATTAACAATCTATAGGCTTTTCCTATATTATGGCGATGAGGATTAAATATTCAAAATGGGGCAGCAAAGAGTTCAAAGAATTCTTTACTAGTAAGGATTCCAGGCAGACTTATTTAGAATGATCCTGTCAAAGAAAATTGAGATTAAGGCAATTAGCAGTCTAGAGAACTAGAGTTGGAACTCAGACCTATTTTTTACTTTAGAGAGCTTTCTGATAAAAGTCCAGTATCCCAAAAATCTTACGCGGAATTGTGTGAGAATTACAAAAATTGTTTTATATTACCAATCTGTATCAATAGAAATAGAATTTGATTAGGAGATATATAGCAAGGAATTTATAAGAGTATTATAGTAATATGGGATTAAGCATACAGCCATTCCATTAACTTTAACCAACCTATCTCTTTGGAAGACAAATTTATTTGTAGAGTACCAAATGCTGTGAAAACTGATCACTTGGTAGAAGAAGATTAAAAAAGATACTTTGAATGACAGTATAATAAATTGGCATTAAAGAATAGAAAGCCTCAGATAAAACAACTGAAATTTTTAAAACATAAGAAATAAATCCGAAGAAGAAAAATACAAATCAATGGAATAAAACTCGGCCAAGTGAGGTCGGAGTTTTCCTTCGATAACTGATTTATTGGTATTAATCTGTTTTATTTAATTATATATTTTTAGAGTATTTCTGACTGCTAATCCCCCCCCCACAAAAAAGAGGAAAAGTGATGATGATTTCTAGAAAAAGAGAATGAAGAAACTGATGGAGTTGCAGCATAAATGGTAGAAAATGGGAAGGCAAATTTTATAGAACCTACTATTGCTTATATCGCTATACTTTGTAATAGTAATAATCAATCTCTATACAAAATGAGATTGATTCAGGAAATCAGCTTTGTATCATTCCATAGATGGTTGATCTTCAGAACTTTGAGTTTCTTAAATTGTATCCCACAAACATTAAAATACAGACATACAATGTGAGTAACATTTTGCTGATTTTTAGTGTTACCAGCGGGAGTCAAAACTAGGTCATGATAAATTATGGAAAATTCAATTTCATATTACGGATCTAATACAGATTTCATAAAATTTAAGTAAACAGATGACAATAGGTTAGATTTATCATCGAATGATTATAGTGATTTATTTATCACAGGAGTTTAACAGTTTAACTCAAAGCTAGTAAAAAGTACTGAACCGCATATTGTAAAATATATATCATTTGCTTAATAGAAATAATTCAATTGTGATATAGATAGACTGAAATCAATAAGAGCTATTTCAAAAAGAGGCAATTGAGAATAGAGAACCCCTTAAGTACCAGTTTTAAAGAAAAAATCAACTCTTAGGTAATGTGTGTGAAATATAAAATAATTCACTTCATGGATTATATGGTGGAAGGTCAAAATAAATAAAATTCAAAATGATTTATACAATCATTTTATTGCCTAACTAGTTTTGTACCCAATTGACGCACAAAACCAATACCAAGTAAATAACTCAACTAAATTTTGTGGTACAGCTGCCCACAAGCTATTTCAGGAATAGACTAATCAAACACTATGGTCATTCATGTCAACCAATTACAATCAATAGTGGGAAGTATTTGAAACAAGAAAAATGACTACCTTACCTAACTGTTGACATAATGAAAACTCAATATGCAAGTTTTGAAATGGCAATGAACCTTATGAGTGATAACAAAGCCATTCAAATTTTAAAAATGTAGTTTTTGAAAATAGATTATTAAACTGGCACTCCATGTCATGCCCCAAAGAAATTATGCCAAATAACTTTTTACAAACAAATTTTTTTATAAAGAAAATGAGAAACATTGTGAATGAAAATGGAAGAAAAAAAAAGCCTAGGTTTGAATACTACTACACTACGTTTCTTATTTCTGCTTAGAGCATTAGATCATGAAATTTCTTGAGAAACATCTAAAAAAAACATGCTTGATGGAATATGAGGCAAGGAAAAAGAATGTTAACAAACAGAAATGATGTAATGCAGGAAATGTGTATTGCTTTGCAGTAATAAGGACTGAGTGAATAATTACTGGAAAGAGAAAGATACTAAATGAGTGAATGTGTTATATAACAATGACGGGAGAGATTTGTAATCAACTAAACCTTCAATACTTAATGACCACTCCAGAACCCCAAAGGACCAGTCTTCAACAGGGGGTAGGACCAAATCAAGAATGCTTAAATCGATCCCTAGAGCTACAGGAGACATTTGAAGAAATTCTTGGAAGGTGGTGTGAGAGCCAAAAGTGGGAAGAAATATTTTAAACTGTGCAATTTTTAACAAGCCTGTTCATAGAAGACTGGACAGCTCTAAAATATGATCATTTCATAACCAGAAAAATATATGAGGGAAAAAATAATTATAAAAGGATATTGATTCAGAGTAATTTTATTTTCACAACCTGGAAATAATGTCTATAACAAAATAAATTTATTAAAGAGTATTTTTTTAAAGGCATAGTCTTTCTTTAACTTACAAAACTTGAAAAATAGTACCTTCTGATGAAATATAAATATATATAATACAATATACCATGCTTAAACAGTTTATTAATTATATTAATAACTTTAGCAAGTATTACATTTAATAATACTTCTCACTCTTATTACTTGAACAACATAAACATTTAAACAAAAATAATCTAAATACAGGCTAAACAACATAATATTTAATTTAATTCAAAACTAAATTAGTAAACACAAAACACGCAAGAAAACAAACTTAATAAAATAAGTCATACAATAAACAAATATATATTTGATTTTCTCGGCATTATACATAGAAATAAATACCAAACATATTTAGAGTCATCTGATTCATACAGTTTTAAATATAATAAATAATAGCACCTATAAACAAATAGCATAATTATAACTTTCAGGAATAACAACAAGGAGTTGATCTTCAAAAAAGCCTTTGTTCTTTGAGTTATGTTATTTATTGTCATTATTTTAAAATCACTAAAGCAAAATAAAATTGCTAGAGCTCAGAAATGAGGCCAGAATAAATAAGTAATTCAATTCAAATTTCTTTATTGCTCCACTGTCTTCACACGTATGATCATAACTGTTTTTCAAGAGCAACATTTTTTTGAGATATCATACATCATTACACATTACATCATGAATATTAACCCTCCAGTAGGCTTATCTCTGTTCATGAAGCCAGATGGGACATGGGGGGAGGGGGACGGCTCACACTATTTTTGAAGTGATTAATGGTTACTTTTTAATATTTTAATTCAAAATATTTAGTATTTTGTACATTAATATGGAATTACACAATTTATTTTTTATCAATATTATTCTGATTGATAGGGGTTAATAATGGAAAGGATGGCATTTGTGCCCTTTTTCTCTTAAGTTTACTCATTACCTGCAACTCTAGAGCTTTCATGAAAATATGCCTAAATTTCTTTGCATCATCTGTTATTGAAATATATAAGATATATAAAGTTTTAGAATTTATTCTCAAAATATCCTTTTTTTCTTGAGTACTTTGCGTAGAAAAATGGTATAATTTCTTCTTTCTCATAACAATAAAAGGACTTAAGTACCATCCCCTAACTAATTATTCTTAAAATGCAAATATAAAAGCAGCTGAGACACAGCTTTGTTTCTATCATTCTGATGTAATCGAGCTATTGATATAAAATAATCATTTTTCCTAACACTTATAGGAAGAAAAAATGTTACATTGAGTATAAAAATGCTTCTCATCATATGATCGGCAGCCAGGAGAGTAGAATAGAAATTTAACATCAACTACATAATTACATAACCTTAAAATTATATTATATTTTAAGTAACAAAATGAAACTATTCAAAACACTATTTATAATTTTGCACATTCAAATTAAACAATGTCCAAATATTATATTGGTTACTCAAGGTTGAATTCAACTTTAAGCGTTGAGGGGACCTTCAAGGAGGTTAAGGGGAAATGAATCCGCCTGCATTATAGGATTACCCAAGCTAAAGTGAGGACAAGTAAAATATAAACCATTTTAAGAGCTATACAACACACAACACAAAACACATATGAAGATGGTAAAACTTCTTTTAATATCTCTATAACATGCTGGATGAAGTGTCCTAATTAATACACTTTTCTCAGAAAATAATCAGCTTGACAACCAATGAAAGCCCAGGGCCTAAGATTACTACTACATTATTTGAATAACTATTCAGTTTTATCATGAGGCTAGGATAGATGACCAATCTCCAATTCTGATAAGCACACAACTAAATAAAATCTCCCTGATAAAATGCAATCCCTGGCCTCGAACCTGGCACCTCTAGTATTCAATTATGTAAGCCACTTGACCATCACTGCTCCTCACATGTTAAATTCTATACATTTAAAAAGTTTTGAAATCCTCTTCATCTAAAATTATTTTAAACTTTATTATTAAACATAGAAACATCATCAAAGCCAAAACTGCTTTTGAAAGATAACTCCTCAAATTCAGATTAGGAATCAAAATCATGCTAAGCCCTTCATCTCATTATAAATATTTCTTTTTTACATTATTAACAATGAAATATACAATATCAAACACTTTTAACATAATTAATTTATATTAAAGTAACTTAAATATAAGTAGGAGAATCTTTTAAATTTTCTCCACAAGCATCACAAATGGTAACTCCTTTTTCATTAACTAGTGTACATTTGGGGCACTGCCTACCGCCACTTACTAAAGGTTGAGCTTCATTCCCTGAAGTTTTGCTCCTACTACACATTTCGCAAACGTCCTTATCATTGCTGTTATGAAAGGTGCATGTAGGGCAGTCCCATTTATCACTTAATTTTACTTTCAAAGACATATAATTCATGTCTGGCTTTTTAGTCGTCTCACGACTAAGAGTTTGGCTTAAGCCTATATTAGAGGTACTAGAATCAGCTTTATTTTTCTTTCTAGCACTCTTCTGATTCAGCTTTTCAGATGGTTTAGGTTCTGAAGTAGAGCATGAAGGTTGTGCACCATCCTTACCAAGAGATTTAAACAACTCTTCCAAATCATCTACCTTATTTTTGTTTGGTACAAGATCATATTTTGCATTCTTTTTACTTTCTGGTGCCTGATAAGAAGCTCCCCAGGTATCAATTCCAGCATCTTTATTAATTTTATATTTTAATTGATTGGAATTGCCATCACTTATGTTTAGACTGCTCGTATTAGTACCAGGATTGGAGGTAGCAACCTTGTCAGAATATATTTTTTGGTAGTTATCTGTATCATAGGTATAATTATCATTACTGGTATAAGAGGCATCTAATTCAATTAGCTGACCTGTTGGAACAGAACAGGCATTAGCTTGTCTAGGAAGTATAGGAATAATAGGAGAAGCATAGTCTTTAGCGTAAGTAGAACATGATTGACGAGGATTTCCACCATAGTGAGGTCCATACATTGGTAACCCATCAGTAGTATCATTATAATATGGGACCTGCACAGTATTGGGTATTCTATAAGGATTTGGATTATACATACTCGTACTTCTATCAGCGATACCACACTTTGAATAACAATCTGTCTGGCATGAACTTAAACAACGCTGACTGTATAAAAACATTAATCCATGTAATGCCTCATCAAAAGAGCATGAATGTTTTTCTCTGAACTCTAAAATTTCGAACCAGGTGTAATTGCAACCTCTTTTAAGTAATTCTTCATATAAAGTACACAATATCTGAAAACAAAACATATTTAAATAAAATTTCACCATATATGTACAATATAAATTGGTTTGAAAAATAGTCAACTCAAATTTTAAATACACATGATATTATTCTAGAAAAATAGTGATTATAGAGCCACCCAATTGATTCAGTATCTGGTTTAAATTTCATAGCCTTACAGATGTAAGAAAATATATGTAACATGCAAAAATGACCCAAGTGTATCAACACTTGATGTATTTGTATGCAAGCTTTTTTTCTTTTAACAGCTTAGTCAGTGGTTTATATATATCTAACATAAATTAAATCATACGAAGGGGGGGGGATCAATGGCTCTGATCCCTTAAAAAATGCAGGGTAAATAGCGCTGGTGGAAGGGAGAGACTAGAATTGGGCATATTTTCCATGTCAGGCTTGCCAATAGACACGATGCAAAATCCAAGGCATGAGATAAATATAGAACTAGGTGATTTAAATGCTCAGATAGGCATATGAGCTATATTGAGCTACTAGTGGACAGAGCAGCAAATATGAGTAGATGGGAACTCCTGTCTGTCAGTCTACAGTTGTGGCTGCTTAAAAGACCATGTTAAATTCAGTAAGCTTTTCATTTGTGCATTGGACTGAAAAGGTTTTCAAAGAAACTCAATAGACACTAGATATGAATTTAAAATATTTTAGTAGGTATATAATTATTTTGATATATCAAAGCTATTGACTAAGAGCTTACATAATTTTTGTTTGGAAAGCAAATAACTAGCAAAATAAATAAACAGTCCTTGAGTCTATTTACCAGAAATTTGGAAGAAACATTGGCAAAAAATTAAGATTCCAAGCAACTGGAAGAAAAAATATACAGGATAGAAGCTTGCTTCAGACGAGATATTAAGTATCCTGTGGGAAACCTAAGGAAATATCCCACCTCCTATAATCATCAAAAAAATTAGACATTTTAAATGAACGAGTTAACATTTCAATATAACTAAATATATAATGTGTAAATAACACAGGATGGTGTAGCTAACACCATATTAATCGTAACACCCTCCCACATTATCAAACACAATGAATGTACATTCCTATTTTTGATCATAGGTTGGTTTCTCTACAAAGCCAGGTAATAGGATAGGATACCCACTGCTAATACTCGTAATATGAACCAGCAGGATATTACAGAAACATACAGAAGTGAGCCTATTGCTTTTTGATATATCTTATTGCCAAGTAGAAGTATTGAATCACATTTGGCTTTGAAAATACCTTTGCCTGTTGGTGTTCTTAATGGTTCTGTGTCAGCCACGCCAAACTCAAGAGCTAACTTTTCTATTTTCAGTCTTTGATGAATTTATTGGTTTTGTTCATTCTACTTCTATTCCTAAATAAGTTGATACATTTCCTATATCTTAAAGTATAAACTGGGGGTTCCTATCATTCATTCATCATTCCGATCATGTAGCATACAGTCTAATAAATCCTCAGAACCAAAACAAAGTAAATCATCCATATGACTGATAATAAGTAAATAGGAAGGCATCTTTTTCTTTTGAATACACAATCATGGATCGGTTTCACTTCTCTGAAATCCAAACTGAAGAAGAGCTGACTTCAATTTTCCGTTCCATTTCCCCACTGTTTGTTTTAACCCATACACTTCTGTTTACAAACTTCTGTTTACTTAGAAGGTTAACATTCCGATGATCTACAACAGCTCTGGTTGTTTCACAATTTATATTCTTTGGATACCTGAGATGAATAACTCGTGAATATAGAGTCCTCTGAGTGAGCTTGATACTTGCCTTTTTCTGAAAATGTATTTATAATGAATGCCCAACAACCAAATCTCTGGAAATAAGATACAGTAGGACCTCTATATAACGAATTTTCCCTATAACGAATGTTTTGGGGAAAACACACAAAATTCCTTTATTAAACGTTTCTATGTAACGAAAAAAATATTCCATATAACGAACTAAAATTTACTAAAAAAATCCTGAAAGTAATTTTTTATTATGAAAATTACGTAATGATGACAAGGAAATGCACAATAAAAGAACGCGAGCTATCAGCAAATTAATGTGAATCACAGCCAGCTGTCAAAATTGATGTGAATCACAGATATCAGGTAGCTCCGCACTTATCGGATGCTCCTCTTCAGTATAGACTGAGCTGTCACCGCGTCTACTGTACCTACTCACGATGTCAAAACGGAAGGCTTTAACTGTTGCCGATAAAATTAGGATTTTAAACGATATCGAGTGTGGCATGCAGAAGAAACTTGTAGCACAGAAGTACAAGATTCCTTCAAGCACTCTCTCAACAGTGATAAAAAATAGGGATGCAATTCTGAAATGCCAGGAAGCTGGAGGAGGAGAAGAAAGAAGAAAGTTAAACAATGCAAGTTTAATTCTGTAGATGAAGCAGTTCTGAAGTGGGTGACAATGGTGCGGAGCCAAAATTTGCCTCTCTCAGGACCACTTATGAAAGAGAAAGCAATTACATATGCCGAAATGTTAGGTATTGATGACTTTCAAGCGAGTTCAGGGTGGTTGGACAAATTTAAAATTTGCCACGGAATAACAGAGAAGGTTGTATCAGGGGAAAGTTCGAGCGTATCAGGAACGACTTGTGAACAGTGGAAGCCGAAGTTACATTTAATATTAAAAGATTATCAACCAAATGGCATTTTTAATATGGATGAATGTGGACTTTTTTATAAATATCTTCCCAATAAGACTTTAACTTTTAAAAATGATAAATGTTTTGGGGGGAAAAATAGTAAAGAAAGAATAACTGTCGTTCTTTGTGCTAACATGACTGGTTCGGAAAAACAAAAAGTTTTAGTTATAGGAAAAAGCAAGCAACCAAGATACTTCAAAGGAATAAAATCTTTAGAAGTGGACTATGACTACAACAAGAAATCATGGATGACAAGTGAAATATTTGAGAAGTGGATTAGGAATTTTGACAAGAAGATGAT
The DNA here is from genome assembly GCA_019009955.1 of Riptortus pedestris. NCBI lineage: Eukaryota > Metazoa > Arthropoda > Insecta > Hemiptera > Alydidae > Riptortus > Riptortus pedestris. The sequence continues at coordinate 61,931,529 of CM032233.1, read as the reverse complement.
ACGACAAAAAAGAAAAGTGGTCCTCTTCTTAGACAATTAATTGCCCTGCACATCCTCATCACTTGAAACTGACGAATGTCAAACATGAATTTTTTCCACCTAATACGACATCAAAACTACAACCAATGGATCAGGGTATAATTAAAAATATGAAGGTACATTTTCGGAAACAAATTCTGAGAAGGATGATTAACGCATTAGAAAATAATCAATCCCTGGATAAGGTTATTGACTTACATGTTTGCGTCACAGAGTTCGCCAAGGTTTGGCAAACTTATGTTACGGACACTACGATAAAAAATTGCTTCATCAAAGCTGGTTTTGCAAAAGAACCAACAGAGGAAGCGACGGACGATTTACCAGACATCAACGCCTGCTGGAATGAACTGCAATCAATTGGAGCAATAAATGAAAACATCCTCATGATGGACTATTGAACAGTAGACGAGGACTTGATTGTAACTGAATACCCTACTGATGACGCAATAGTAGAATCGGTGAAAGATCATGAACAGCAAGAGGACGACGAAACGGATGACACAGATGAAGCTCAAAGACCCAAACCATCGAAGGCAGAAATGCTGACCACTTTTGAAACCATAAGACATGGTTTTCAGTGTACTGAAGAAGTGCCTGATAATATTTTCCAAATGTTAAACGAGTGTGAACATTTGTATGAAAAACTTCTAACACCTGTACAGCAAGATATTAGAAAATATTTTTCCATTCTTGATAAATAAATTAGATATTAATAAGTGTAAACTGTTATCTGTGTTCCTATTGTTTCATAAATTGTTTAGTAATGTGTACATTAATATAAGTTATTGAAATGTTTTTTGATTTTATTATTTACATGCATACATATTTGATATTGATAAATAAATTGTGTTTTGTCTGAGTATTTTCATTTATTTCTAACCTCATAAGCTATATCATACTATATTAACAAGGTTTACACAGTTGTAATAGTATTTTAAATTGTATAAAAAAACTGTTTCTATATAACGAAGATTCTATATAACAAACTTTTACGTTGGAACCTCCAATTTCGTTATATGGAGGTCCTACTGTACAACTGCACTTAACTAGCCTATGGCGGAAAGTGAACAAAAAAAATTATGAATGATTATTAAAATCTTTTTTTTATTTCTCAACTCGTTTCACGTCCATATGACGCCTAATCAGGAGAAGTTCTATTACATTCCATGAAGCCATTCTCCGAATGGTACGACTAGTGGAAGGTTATAGAGAAAGATGAACTTCTTCTGATGAGGTATGGACACAATACTAGTTGAGAAATAAAAATTATTTTGATAATCATTTGAAATGTTCATTTAATTTATTGACTTCTACCATAACTAGTTAAGTAACGTTAAATAAGGTCATATTTTCAGAACTAAGATATACCCTTTTTCCTTTAATAGACTAAGGCAGCTCACCATAAGGCCCACCAAGGCTTCTGAAGGGCATCTTTTCCGCTGTGGGCACAGCTTCGGCCCAAAATATAGTTCGCAAATGAGATTCCAGAAGAAAACAACCTCCATTCACTGCACTTCACAAGGTATTTACTAAATTCATTGCTCAAAAGTTCTCCTCCAGGGTCACCAGGGTTAGTTTAAAAATATTTTATTTTATTCCCTATAATTTTTCTCAGAAACTTTATTACACTCTAACTTTAGAGTTACACTTTTCTTTATCAGGAATGTAATCTTTGTCTACCAAGAATAATTGCCAGTAAAGGTAATAACATATTTTGACTATACTCTCATTGGGCCACATATATCAGATTGGATGATTTCCAACAATTGATTTGATCTAGATGACTGGTTTGGAAGTGTATTGTTTTCACACAAGTTTTCTCCTTAAACATTTTTCACAAGTAGGTACATCTTCTTTCCAATTAGCATTTATACATGATGCACTTTTACTTTTAATTAATTTTCTCAAATCTAGTAAGTTTAAGTATCTGTATTTTTGATGCCATGTTAAAGTAGATTCTTTACTTACTTGTGCTTAATCACATCCTCTCATTGTCGGATGTAGTAAAGCCTGTATTTTCTATCTGTTGTTAGCTTAACTTTTCTCATTCCATCAGAAGCCAAGACTTCTTTAATAAAACCTGATATCCTTCATCAGTCATTATTCCCACAGAAATTAAATTTTTCTCAATTTCGGAAAATTAACTCTATTCTTTCTATCATCAATTTTCATAACGACTATTCTAATACTTCTCATTTAAGTCGAAGTATTAGGCCGATAGTCCAAGAATGAAACATATGTGATGTGGGAGGAAGAGTAGCTGCTTAACACCATTTGTAACCAGCCAGTTTTGATTTTTCTCAGATGCATTAAATCGTCTTCAGCCATGGTATTAAATTGTATCTCCTTCAACTGGTGTTGTGACCTGTAACATTGCATATTCTGCAAATAAATGGAAAAATCCCCAAGTTCATCATGGAAACTATTTTTCTATTTCTCTTATTCCTTTTTTAATGTATTTTCTTAGGTTTCCTTACAGAAATGTAAAATAACCTTCGTTAATATGTCCTCGTTATATGAGAGAGATAGAGAGGGGGGAGGGGGAGGGGATAAATATATATAAATTCGCCTGTCACCACAGAAAGCAAGCTTATACATATAAGATCTATTTGTTCCATAAAATAAACTTATTTCAGTACCTCACATTCCACCATTGCTACAAAAGAGTCTCTTGAAACATTGGCAACTCTGTCTGGATCTACAGGTCCTTCAAGCACAAATATTCCTTGAGCAATTTCAGTATAGCCCATTAAACGCAACATCAAGTTTGAATCAAGAAGTCCTCGTTCAACATTATGCTTATAATAACCGCTGTGTGTCTGAAAATTTCAAAATTCTATTAATTTGATTGATAAAAAATTGAAGTACTTTTCATATGAAATATCATAAAATGCATAACATAGACAGAAAACTTTGACCTGCCTGATGGGGGGAAACACTTAACCGAAACCAACATAGTGCAAGTGACAGAAAACTGAACTTTCGGATAGTGTTGAAGGTTTTTTTTTTACATGGCTATGTGTGTAGATCTTTTTCTACACATACACTCAGATTCTCTGAATCAAGAAACCTAGGGCACCCACTGCGATATTTGCTTTCAAGAACTAAATCTCATTCCATGATTTTTTTAAATAAAGCCTGTGCAGTTTGAATAGGCCCTACATATGTCACCTCTGTTTCACTGATTTCAAGGGCCACATCAGTTAATTTGAATTATTTTTTAACTAATGTCTCAGACTAGCATGAATTTCAAGGATTAACTCACTCATGTTAAGGATAAAAATAAACCAGTAAAAGTTTAATTTAAGACTGACTAAAACAAGAATAATATGATAAAGATAAATAATAATGGTATGTGTTTACAAATCTTTTTTTATCAATTAGCAAAGAAACATACAGACTAATGAATGACCTTATCTTCATTTAAAATGATTATTTAACACCGACACTGAGCCGAGGGGCTTGAGAAAAGGCAACAACAGCAGATAAAGAAAATAGTTCCTAGTTCTGCTCAAGCTGCCATATTTATTGGTTTCATGATAAACCCAATGCATTTTCACTATCACTAATCATCAATAATAGCTAACATCATGAGCTTACGATTTATTAGCACAATTAGCTTCAGGTTATTTTGCACTATTGTATGCACATGAAATTAATAGTTTGCCTTCTCGCTCTTTTTTTATGTACTTATTGTACCATTTATTATTATCAGTATTATATATATTTTTTCATGCATCTAAATTACTACTTAGACTATAGGCTATACTAATATTCTCAGATATCAACAGGAGGTTGTTTTAAGGGAGGCCTGAAATGAAAAATTGTGATATTTCATTTCCTAATGGTTATTCAACAAAGATGCACATAACAAAAGTTGTTTATTTTGTTACATACACTTTTGTCCTTACCGAAGCATAAATTAGATATACACTAAAAACTATAGCGGGTGTCAACAATTTTATTGGATACAAAAAACAGAGCCGACCTTAATAATAATCGGTATGTGAATTAGCAACAACATTTCTATGATTATAATCTGTATTAACTTTTCTAGGGACAAACAGGAGTGGGTGTTATAAGGAAGGCATGAAAATAAGAACAGCGATATTTAATTTTCCTATTGGTTTTTCACCTAACAAAAGTTATTTATTTTGTTATTTAGAGTAACTTTTGTCATATAGACCTTTATTGTATAAAAAAGTATAAACGAGATATACACTAAAAACTATAGCGAGTGTCAACAATTTTATTGGGCACAAAATACTGAACCGAACTAAATAGAACTTGGTATGTGAATTAGAATTAATGTCTTCATGATTATAAGCTGTATCAACATTTCTAGGGACAAGCAGGAGTGGGGGGTCATAAGGACAGCCTGGAATAAAAAAAGTCCGTCACGCAGGGGCTGCGTAAACTAAGCAGATTTCCCTCGTGAAGTTCAGTAATACATAAATATACATACTGGTAACACAACAACACCGTGAATAAATACAAACGGAAATAAGAAATGTTTCATCCAATTTCAATAACCTGCCGACAGGAAGCGTTAGGTTAGAAATGTAATCAAACTGGTCGGCCCGCCTCACCGGAAAGAAAAACAATTACTGAAATATATCAGAATATAACACATTAATTTTATTGAGAACTATTTACTATATCTAGTACTGTAATTAATAATGAGTCAGAATAATTGTTATCTCAATCAATAAACTTTTAGTAGTCCAAAACTTTAAGATGGGGGGGGGGATCAACAGGAAATATTTGCTTGTATCTCGTATAATAAAGGTCTCTTGAATAAAATGTTTGGTATTTAAACTTCCAATAATGTGATTTATTATGTAGCAGAGTATTGTTTACGTAACATGAGCAGAAGTGGCGGTTTGCTGAAAATTGAAAAATGCAAATATCTCGGTTAATATTCAAGATAGAGAATAAACGTATATAACAATATTTATAGTAAATTTAATTTGCAATAAGATTGGTTATATACAATTTTTCAATCCGATGCATAATAATGGAGATATTTCGAATTTTTGAAAATCCTCCCCTCTAAACCCCCCCTCCCACTGGTCCGATTTCAGCCGTTAACGAACTTGATCTTTCTTTTTACATAAAAAGACTAAATATCGAGTTTGGTAACGATCAAACAAAAATTGCGACCGCTAGAGCGGTAACAGACAAATATATAGATAGATAGATAGATAGATATATATATATATATATAGATATATATATACAGTTTTGAACGGACCTCATTTTCGTCATCTACTAGGTAGGATCGATGGACATTTGAAGAAAAATTTCGAAAATTCCGTCATGAGTACAACCTCAATAGCTGATTTCCCTTAAGGGAAATCTGCTAAAATCACTATATTTCGTTCCCAATTGGTTTTTCGGCATTCATGCACATCACAAAAGTTGTTATTTTGTATGAAGCAAGTTATTTGGATAGAATATTGATTGACTTAACAATTCTTTCCAATATATGAACTACCTGATACCTCAACTTGATAAATTAATTCAAATCTACATTAATATTTTATCCTTAATAATTCAAATCTACGGCAGTAACAGATTGCAAACATCCATTAATGAAAAATATCAGTTTTCCCTTAAATGTATTTAATACTTAATGTAATTAAAAGGTGAAAATTCTTTGAACAAACAATTTTAGTATTGTGAAGATAATGTAGTCAGATTTGTCAATGTAAACAGAATTAAGATCCTAAATGAAGGGAGGTGTGGGGATATTTCCTATGTGCTATTTACAACAATAACCTTTACGTCATTTTGAGCTATTTAAGCTTTTAGCTTTTGCAGGTGAGTAAGATTACTTGAATATTCTGAGTGTATGCATAAACTATTGCTTTTAATACTAGGGGATTTGAAGTAAGGAGAAATGATTTTATTGTAACAGGAGAAATTATACAACTACTGGTTTATTAGAGAAATTGTACAACTAACAGTTCTGCTGCAACCCTGTCGACCTCATATTGGTTTATGTTTACATGTCACTTGATGATTATATTTTTAGCAATGTAGTATTATTCTCGGGAATGTGAATTTATAAATAATTTAAAATGATGATGGTAGATGGAGTGAAATTGTTGGCGAGGTATACCTCGTTATTTTAGCTACTTACTAACACTGCTCTATTAATATTGTTGCGAAAATTAAATGGCTCTACTATTCAAGGCGTGATTGGGGAGTGCGAAGGGGTTCAAAGAAGTGCCGCTAATTTGTCGCTAATTGGTGAAAGGCACTAGTCCCTTCCAGACCTTCTTGGAAGAGCTTCGGTCTCATCCTGCTTCTCTATTTAAGCCTGTACAGCTCGACCTAGTGGAGCCACCAGAATCTAATTAGGGCCCGCCGTGCCTATCTTTCTGGAACTTCTGGACCTTTCCTTGGCTAGCCCCTTCTACAGGCATTTATAAGACACCCTGCCAGTACCTCAGTTTCAGTTTACGCTCAGATGTCCTGATGGTCACATCGTTGCTACAGTGCGACTTAGTGCAGTGCGGTAAAGTGTTTTTATTGTATAAGGAGAACAGTGTTGTGCCGTGACTGTAAGTAACAGTTAAGTGTCGTGTTTAAGACAGCGCAGTGCCGCGAAGTAAATGACAGTGCAGTGTCGTCATTTTATGTGAATTTCAGTGACCGTGAGTGAATTATTGGACTGTATAATCTGAAGGACAGTGACACTATCAGTGTAATATTGTGAGTAGTAATAATTAACCAAGGGTATTGTGCATTGTGAAATAAATTGTGCAGTGATAAACTGTGAAACTTGTATGTGTTAAATTTTGCAATCCAAAAGAACTCTTATTAACAACGTTTTATTACTGGTTTTGTAATAAAACGTAACAATATATTATATTTCACTGAACATACTATGTACCATTATGAGAATCACTTTATTGTACAAATTTTTATACAGTTTGTGGGGCTGCTCAATTACATTGAGATGCTGAAGCACACAGCAACTTAGTCAATCTCTAGGACAACAGTAAAAAATACATATTGTATTTAGTCAGCTCAATAACTAAAATATTAACTAAAATAAACACAGTCAGGAACCTAAAAGGTGAATGTCACTAGATGTAAATTAGAAACATCATTATTGTACTAACATGATCCGTCGATCTATAATAAGATCACTGGTCAAAGCAAAATTAAAATATATGGTGGGAAATAATCCCTAACGTATCAATAATGATACCCTCGACCAAGGTTTGCAGAACCTTCTTATCTATTCCCACCTCGTCAAAAAATGTCTGGGTACGTTTAGGGACCGTTCCTCGAGCACCAAACCACAAGCCTATCACCAGAAAATCCCGTACCCCAAATGATTCCCTGAATTTTTCTGAGTAAAATTTAGTACATTTGTCGTAAATATTTTTCTTTTCCTGATGGATCTTCTCCGCTTGATCAGGGTTGTTGCTCTCGTACCTTATCGTTGGGTCCAGGATGTAGGCAAATTTACAATTCTCCTTGAAGGCAATGATGTCCGCGTACCTCGTTGACCCTGCGTCATCGACAGCGTACACCTCTTCAAAGCATGTAAAATTCTTTGCTTTCAGGAGCTCCATGATAGCATGCTTTACCCGGTGATGTCGCCTTGTGATCAGCAACATGTTATGTGGATAATTCCCGACCACATGGGCCGGTGTTTCGGTCTCCCTGCCACACCTTCGACAGAGGGCTCCAACATCCGCTGACTTCGAGACAACTCCCGGAACACCACGCAATGGGGCGTAATTTATATTAAGTTTGACAGAGTTTGTCCATTCTGAAGCAGAGAGCAACTGTTTCTCAGTCATATGCTTGTTCAGTCCTGTGTTTTCTTTAAAATGGTGGACTCCAACACCCTGCCACTTGCATGATGTCCACACCTCAAAGGACTTTTCTCTGAGAGTCTGCCTAATTTTTTTGACCGAGACTGTGTCCCCTCTGGAAACAACTTCCAAGTCCAGCCTGCTCAGACACATGTCTGCCTCTGCTTCATAATGGAAGATCCTCTGAAACAGTGGATCGCTCACCCACACCAATTTGCAAGCTATTGCTAGATGCTGAAGTGGTGCCTCCCATTCGCATCTCAGTAGACCAAGGCCACGATAACGACGTGGAGCGTAAAGCATGGTGCAATTTGTACTTGCTGGCAGTCCAAGCATAGACTTGACACAACGTCGTATCACGACATCGATACCTTCCAGCAAGGCTTGACGAAGCTTACTAAGCGGTGCTGTCTGTAATGGGTATGTCAGAGTGGGGAACAAATACTGGTTGAGTACATTTAGTTTCTGGTCAGGTTTTAGTAGCTGGGAGGACATTAGCTTCTCCAGATTTTCTGTCATCTGTTGAATGGCATTATCATTGACTACTACTTCACCAGAAATAGTGCAGCCGAGATACTTGACAGATTCGTCCTGATCGATTGACTGAATGTAGCTACCGTCCTCCAAAGATAGTTTGTCCTTCACAAGCTGACCCTCAACCAATATTACTGCTGTGCTCTTGGAAGGGTTTACCTCAAGCCCGATTTCCCGTAACAGGGGAACTTACAAAATGGTATTTTAAATAATGGTTATTATGTACTAGCTCTCATAGATGTGCTTTGAACCGGTTTCGGGATACAGAAGACAATCCATGGTTATGAATTATATAGTCTATGTTGTTTTGAAAAAATATACATACACAAGAGATGGGTTATATAAAAATATTGTGGACAGAAATCCTTACATAACAAATACTTTTATTATTAAGATATATATACAAAAACTAAATAAGTACTATCTTGATTAACAACCGAGATGTTTGTATTTTTTAGTTTTCAGCCAACAGTAAACCCCCACTCCTACTTATGTCATATTAACAATAAGCTGTTATATCATGAAACACTTTGAAGCTTAAATACCAAATATTGTTTTCATTGAACTTTTACTGCGTGAGATACATGGAAATATATAGTGTGATGACATCAATTTAGATTCTGTGTTCTTGCCTCGAAAATGTCTATTTGATCTTAACGATACTCGATATTTCCCCGTTTCATTTAACACTAAAGCTCATATTCATTAATAGCTGAAATTGAACCAGGAATAGGGGGAGTGCTTAGAGGAGGGAATTCGATAATTCAAAATATCTCTGTTGTAATGAGTCTAATTGAAAAGTTTATAGAATAAACTATTGATGCTCTACAATTATTGTTATATATATTGTTATATTAAGCGAACTATTCTTACTTTCTTGTTTTCAGTATACTCCCATTTCTACTCATCGGATTTTTACTTAAAAATAGAAATTTTAAGGTCAGATGAAATCAGTAGTATGTCATACCAATGCATGGACAGACCTTTTGGGCTAATCACCCGTAGGAGGGAACTATCACTGATTCAAAGTACATCAAGTTGCCTCGGATTAGGACAGACAAAACGGTTACGACGCGGCGCTCAAAAGGACATCAGATTTGGAACATGGAATATAAAGATTTTAACCGGCAAAGAGATTGAAATAGTGGAGGAGATGGAAGCCTACAGGGTAGACATCCTGGGAATCTCCGAAGTAAGGAAGAAAGGGCAAGGAGAAGTGAGGCTTGATAAAGGATATGTGCTGATATACTCAGGATATGGCTGGACAGAGGGGGTTGGCATAATAATGAGTGAAGGGCTGTTCGCTAAAGTAGAGGAGTGGAGGTCCATCTCTTCAAGAATAATAGTGGCAGACATGGAACTATCAATAGGAAAAGTTACAGTCATACAAGTGTACGCCCCAACGGAAGATGCTGATATACTGGAAAAGAAACAATTCTATGCAGATCTTGAGAGAGAAGTCATAAGAGGACAAAACCTAAACAAGGATGTTATTGTAATGGGGGACTTAAATGCAAGGACAGGAAGAGACCATGCTGGAGCACACAGGGCTATGGGTCTGCATGGAGGTAAGCATACCAGGAATATAAATGGTCTAAGACTCATAGAATTCTGCATAGATTATGATCTTCTTATCGGTAACTCCATGTTCCCACATAAACTAGTCCATAAGATCACTTTTTCTGCTGAGGAAAGAAATGCAAATAGCATTATAGATTATTTTATATATAGCAGAAGAATAAGAGGATATTTTAGAGATGTGAAAGTTATAAGGGGGGCAGAAATAGGGTCAGACCATTATCTCTTGATTGGGGACACTCAAATCCTCCAACCTAGGAAGGAACAGAGGAAGGGATATAGGAAAATAGACATTGCGAAAATGCAGTTACCTGAGAAGAAAATAGAGTATGCTGAAATCCTCACTCAAAAAATCCAGAAGTGTGCTAAGGAAGGAAGTGTGGACAGCATTTGGGCAGAAATGAAAAAACTTATCCTAGAGACAGCCGAAGTAGTATGTGGAACAGTATTAATTACTGCTAAAAGAAAAAGAACGAAGTGGAGGAGCGAGAGAGTTAAAGCTGCGATCGCAAGAAAGAAGCTGGCTTCCAGGACCAAAAGTGCCGAAAACTGGGAACTCTATGTCAGGAGAAGGAATGAAGCCAAGCAAGTAGTTAGAGTAGCAAAGACGAAGAGCTGGGAGGAATTTGGCCAGAAACTGCAAAATGACTACAAGGACAATACAAAAATCTTCTGGAAAACTATTAAGGCATTGACAGGGAAGAAAAATAAGCCTATAAGAAATATAAAGGATGAAAGAGGCTTACTTCTTACAAGAGATGAGGAAATCTTGAAGAGATGAAACCGCCATTATGCTGAACTGTTTTCCAGTGTTAACATAGATATAGATCCAGAAAGGGTAGTAGCAGAAGAAGATTACGATGACATAATCTGGGAAGAGGAAGTGGAAAGAGCTATAGAAAAGCTAAAGACTGGGAAAGCAGCAGGGAGAGATGGCATTGCCCCAGAGCTGATTAAGTTTGGAGGGCCAGAACTTAATAAATACCTGCAGATTCTCTTCCAAACAGCTTTTTCTCAAAAAACTATGCCAAAGGAATGGGAGTACAATATTCTCATCCCTATACACAAGAAGGGAAGCTCAAGCGACTGCAGCAATTACAGGCCTATATGTCTTTCCCAAGTGGTATATAAGCTATACACAGCCATCCTTGAACGAAAGCTCAGGGTATTCGTGGAGGAAAACCTTGAGGAGGAGCAGGCAGCTTTCAGACCTTACCGCCAGACCCAGGATCATATCTTCTCTCTCAGAACTATAATAGAGAAGTCATGGGAACGAGGGAAAAGCATGTTTCTGGCTTTCCTGGACATCAAAGCAGAATTTGACTCCGTTCCTAGACACGAAATATGGGCTGCTCTGACTGCTAAAAATGTCCCCACTGCACTCATAGAGGCCATAAAATCCACCTACCACAACACTAAAGGCATTGTAAGAATAAATGGAAAATAATCCGAAGCCTTTAACATGAATAAAGGAATAAAACAGGGAGACAGTCTTAGCCCTCTCCTATTTATAATATTTATGGATGAAATCCTAAAAATGTGCAAGCAGAGGACAGCTCGGACGGTCATCGGAAAGTGGAATATGAGGACAATTCTTGCTCAAGTTATGGTTTTTGCAGATGATATTGTTCTCATAGCAGACTCAATAGGTAACGTAAGGCAAGCAGTCATAGAGTGGGAAGCTGAGCTCGATAGAAAGGGAATGTTGATAAATACAAGTAAGAGCAAGGTAATACATATAGGCCGGGAAAATGAGATTGCGGAGATCCGATGCAGAGGAATAAACCTACTTAGGCACCGTCATCAGCAGGAATGGAAGGATAGATGGGGAGATCTCCAATCGGATCAGGAAGGCGAATAACGTCTATTACCACCTATGCAATACGGTTGCTGGGAAGAGGGAGGTTAATAAAAAAGTGAAGCTGCACATCTTCAAGGCCATTTACTTACCTACTCTTCTATATGGAAGCAAAAGCTGGGTCCCACTTGACAAGCACTGGAGCCGAGTAACAGCGGCGGAGATGAAATACCTGAGGAGAGTGGCGGGCCGAACCTGGAGAGATCTTGTTAGAAATCAGCACATACGAGAGGAGCTGGAAGTTCCGGCTGTTAAAGAAATAGTGGAAAAAAGGCAGCTGAAATGGTTTGGCCATCATGAAGGAAGAACGAGACCCAAGGAAGTTTTTTGGAGGCTAGGCCGACTGGAAGTCGACCCCGGGGCAGACCCAGGATGACATGGTCGGACAACATCTCCAGGTTGGGACGACAAAGAGGGCAAGGGCTGAATTCCATGAAAGCGTTAGCAAGGGGCCGGGATGCATGGCTGGCTTGGACTGAGGCACCTCCACGCTGAGAGGCATAAAGGAGGAAGAAGAAGAAGAAGAAGAAGAAGTTCATTATTTTTCTTTTGAGCCTTGTACCTAATTCGTAATGGTGATGGGCTGTGTTGAGTCTTGGCATGTAACCTTATGTGATTAGGGTAGAAGACAGTATTATACATGGGGCTGAATAGCTGTGCTTTGATTTTAGCGATGGACAAATTTATTATTTCTTAACATCAAAAAATTAATGGTGGAAGGGAAGCTTATGAAAAAAGGCTTAGTATAGGACCGGCTTTGAATACTTCTGTTACAAATCTTGTTCTGGTTTGAAAATAGTACCCAAAAGTAGGAGATGATTAGTTTTACATGAAGAGTACACCTGCCTGTCATAACCAAGCATGGATTGAATAAAGTCCAAGTATAACATAATCACTGTTTTGTGGTCTGTCCTACCAGGAAGTTTTTGCTAATAATATCTTCAATGTGTTGAGTCCCTTAAAGTACTCTTCTTGGATATAATGTGAGATATCCATGTTAGCATGGTGCTGAGTATGAAGTCCAAAAACTTTGTTCCATCTTTAAATAGATATGCATGTCCAAGTATAACTGTGGATTGTCACTTGGTTTTGTTTTACGCTAAAATTGGAGACATTTAGTCTTCTTTACAGAAAAATAGAGCTTACTTGCCTCTGACCAAGGCAGAAGGTTGTTCAGTAAACTTTGTATTATTCGTTTCATCCATTTGTGCCATATATGTCTTGTAAAAAGTTTCAAGTCATCTACATAAAGAAACATCTTGATGAGCCTTTTAATTAACTCTATAATGGAATTTATTATTCTAGCAAACAGAGTGCAGCTCAACACACATCCTTGGAGATGCCATTAAATAATTTTCTTAGACCGAGTCTCCTACACGTACCCTGAAGAATCTTTTAGCCAAAAAGTTTTTAAGAAATTCATCAGAGCTTCTCTTAAGATGCTTCTGGTCAATAACATGATAGGCTTTTTCAACATTAAAAAAAGGCCAATGACGTCTTTTCTTCATTATTTTTGTTGTACAAACACAATAATTTAGTTCTGATTGCAAGGGTTAGTTTTTTAATCATTAAATTGTAAACTTTATTTTGCCCAGGAAAAGTCAGGTTTTACGTTGTCTATTGCAGACTGGAGTTCCATAATTGTAAAAAGGCTATTTACAGAGTCAGTCTTTCTTATTGATCAATTTGATTATAAGGCTAGACTAAGTTAGAAATCTGAACAAAATGGTTACCAAAACACTCTGCTATCTCTTGTGAGTCTGTTGATACTTGGTGGAAAATGGAAGATAATAATGGCAGTGACGAATATGGTGATGGGAAAACAATAATGATTCTAGAGCAGGAATGAATGAAAAAAAAAAAAGATTCATGTTGATGTATTGATGATGATAAAAGATTACACACAAATTGTAAACTTTATTTTAAGAATAATGATGCACATACTGGTTGATGGTGTTAGTGAAGATGGATTAAGATCAAATGATGATAAATAAAGATGATTTATGAACCATTCACCTAAGCTATGTGATGACAAGTCAGGGAAATAATAATTCTGGTATTATTGAGAGTGGTAGACCCATACATGCATCAAGTCCCAAGTCTGGGTAAAAGACGAAGATGAGAAATGGGCATCTTATCTCTATATAGAAATTCACTGTTATTTAGTAGAGCACCTGTTCTATTAAAAAAAAAAATGGAACATGGGGCATGCAGAAAATATTACAACCAGAAGTAGCAAAAATTTGGAATATAGTAGGTGCAGTATAAATTAAATTTAGAGGCTTTGAAGGAGATCCAATGGAGAGAAACTGATATAGCCCATATGCCGGAGTGGTAGTAGGTAAAATGAGTGAGACCCCAGGTATAATAATTAAGAAATGTCTCTGCACAATTGGGAAATTAGTGTATCAATGGCAGGATCTGCTGAATCAAAGTAAAGGAAAGGTTTTGAAATACAAAGTTTATCAGATTGCAGGCCTTTGTAAGAATCCAGAAAAAGGACGTCACACAGGGGCTGCATAAACTAAGCAGATTTCCCTCCTGAAGTTTAATAATCGATAAATCTACATACTGCTAACACAACACCACCATGAATAAATACAAACGGAACTAAGAAATATTTCAGTCAATTTCAATAACCTGCCGACAGGAAGTGTTTGAAATGTAATCAAACAGATCTGCCAGTCTCACACCGAAAAGAAAAATAATTACTGAAATATATCAGAATATAACATATTAATTTTATTGAGAACTATTTACTATATCTAGTACTGTAATTAATAATGATTTAGGATAATTGCTATCTCAATCAATCAAATTTTAGTAATCCAAGACCTTAAGATGGGGGAGGGGCACAAGGACATATTTGCATGTATCTCGTATAATAAAGGTCTCTTGAATAACATATTTGGTATTTAAGCTTAGAATAATGTGGTTTATTATAAAATAGAGTATTGCTTATGTAACAGGAGTAGAAGTGGGGGTTTACTGAGCGCTGAAAACAGAAAAATGCAAGATTAATATTCACGATAGAGAATAAACGCATATAACAATAATTATAGTACATTTAATTTGCAATAAGATTGGTTTTATACAATATATCAATCCGACGTATAGTAACGGAGATATTTCGAATTTTCAAAAATCCTCCCCTCTAAACCCCCACCTCCCCCTGGACTGATTTCAGCTGTTAACAAACTTGATCTTTCTTTTTACATACAATTTCTAAATATCGAGTTTGGTAACGATTAAACAATAATTGCGGCCACTAGAGCGGTAACAGACAAATATATAGATAGATAGATACAGTTTTGAACAGACCTCATTTTCGTCATCTCGTAGTTAGAATCGATGGACATTTGAGGAAATTTTTCAAAAATCGCTTCATGAGTACGACCTCAATAGCTGATTTTCCTTAAAGGAAATCTGCTAAAAGACTACCTCTATGTCAATCTGATTAAGGCATGCAATGAAAACTCAAAGTATGACACCAAATTATAGCTATATGATTTCAATGTCAAGGTAGGCATAGAAGAATATTATAGAACAGTATAATTGACATTATTCAAATAAGAGTATTCAAGAATAAACACTAACAACCTATGCTAGGGCAAATCGAAGTCTAACATTTTCTTGAGCTAACTAAATTGCAAGGCAAAAGGACAAGAGTCTTTTAACACGTTGAGTGCTAAGGTGCCCGCCGGCGGGCAAATAGTACTTTCCCCCCAGGCGCATTGCCCGGGCGGGCAACCTTCCTACGCACTTTTACTCATCTTGGAGACCTTTTACTAGCCCCCACCACTTAGCTTCTACTTCGTTTCTTCATGGAATTCATTATACAAAGGTTCGAGCAGTGTGAAACAGAGTTGCGCTTTGAGCTTACAATTTTTTCAATACAAAACAGTTCGTGTTTTGAATTTCTTAGATTTCACATAAGTATTTTAAATTAATTCACTTTAATTTTTTTTCCCTCGGAAAATAATAGCCAAATTTTTATTTTTTCTATTTTTCTGATAAATAAAATCTCTCAATGAAATAAAATATGAAGAAAACAAAAACATTTTTTTTTTGCGCCATTAGCATGAAATTTGAATTTGGGGTCCCGCTCACAACGTGTTAAGACTTAGGCTGATATAAGCTGATATATCAGTCGAGCGTTCTCAGTGCCAGGAATTCAGTTTCTACAAACTGATATATCAGCTGGGAAGGAGATGTGCCCCGTATGCTACGGACTGATATAGTAGTCCGGCATGCTTAGCGATGGACTGCTACAAGCTATTATAACAGTACTTCCTCTATTGCCACCTTTTGACTTTTTGTAGAAGCTGCAGAGTTCTCCAAAGCTGATAGATGGCATAGGAATTCACTTTTCTCATTTTTAGCTTCCCTATACTAGGAGTCCATGTATACTCCGTCCCTTACTACTCTGTCCCTTTTTTGATCTCAAGTACTCTTACTCGTCATCTGCAATCCTTGCATATTTAGTCAGTATATTGCCTGCGTTTCATGTGAACAGATGAGTGCTTCAAAACATCTAGAAAAAGATTATTTTCTGATTAAGAAATTTTGTTAAAACGCTTATCAGGTGTGAGTGAAAGTGAAGGTGATTCGTCTTCAGATTACGATGAAGAACTTGATGATAGACACCGAAATGTGTCTGTTGGTGAAATGCCTGGAACTAGTTACTGGAATATAATTCAAACAACTGGAATGGGAATTATATAATTAATTCTAGAACATACAAAGTATTCAGGACTATGGCCCTGCAGGGGCTAGACTATCCCGCACCAACAAAGCACTGCACAGCCAGAGTGTTAAACAACAATACCTAAAACACAAGGTCTTACCACAGTTGAACTGTCAAGCATTAGTACAGGCACAGACTACTTCTGTGTAACCAAGCTTACAGAGTCTACCATATGTTACTCCTGTAAAATTTCCTCAGATCAAAGTGAATGTATAGCCTGGCCTAATGAAGGTGACCGATAAGTGAAGGAACACAAACAATGTTTTTTATCAGCAAGACAGCACCTGGCTTGCTAGCCTAGAAATGCTTCATAAGTAGGTTTCCAATGGATTGAGATTAAAATGTGAGAGGTAAAGCTGTGGTGCTATGTTTAGAATTATTATTATTTTCTGGAAAGCACTTTCAGTTAAAGCAATGATTGGGTATTAGGCAGGTGTTAATAGCTTCTTGAGTACAATGAGTGTGTGTGTGTGTGTGTGTGTGTGTGTGTGTGTGTGTGTGTGTAATACTACTTTGAGAAAGGAGGTAAACCATCCTACTAGCTTATGCCAATAAAGAGATCGGTACATGATCAACAATATAGTCGATTTCATTAAAACAACAGTAACATTCCCAATGTTCGAGAAGTCAAAATATAGTTTGAGTACATGCTTTAATTGAGAAGACAAAATGTCCAACTTTTGAAGGAAAGAAATTTAAGAGAATAACAACCTAAGAAATTGACCAAAAACTGTTTAACCTCACCTCAAACTTTGGCTTTTTAAGGCACAAAGAATCTGAATCTGCAATTAGAAACAATCTCTCTGCCAAATGCAAGTTTCTTCAACCCTCTATTATATCAGAAATGGAAAAAAAAATCTTTCTATTTCATCAAGTTTAATTTATTCTTTACAACATTTATAAGAGGAAAGAGGGAGGGGAATTAATTTTTTTTTAAAAACATGCTATCATAAAAAACACATTTTTCAATTAACTAATGATTACATTAAACTTTTTTCTATACATTTTTGATTTAGTTTATAAATCACATAAACTCAAAGAAATTGTCTTAGTTTTTCTGAAACATTTTATCTTAAAATTAAATAATCAATTTTAAAGTATGATGAAAAATAATCAATTTTGAAGGTGTTTTTATTGGTGAACCTTGCCACTAAACTATGAAGAATATAAAAGAATATTGGGTCCAGAATAAGAAGAACATTATTAACATATATACTTAATGAAAACTGATTTTTTCGAAATGTGAGAAGCTTTAGTTTCTACATCTTTCCAGAAGACTTTGTAAGATTTCTTTTAGTGTATTAAAAACTAATAAATAATTCTCTTTAATAGGCAGAGATACAATCAGTGAAAAGACCTGCTCCTAAAATGAGTTCTGAAGGTAAAGAAAGTTACAAAATGAAGGCAATTTTAAATCACTATGGATTGTGGCGAGAAAAAGATTTCTAAAATGTATCAATCATAAGTGAGAACCATCAAAAGAAAGAAATACAAAGAAAGAAATGATAAAGACCAGAAAGCAGATTCTCTAGCAGAATTATTTAATTTCTAGGAGCGGATAGACTGTTATGACCTAGAATCAAGAAAGAAATATCAAGTATAACCTTTTGTCTTTAAGATGAAAATCACATTACATAGAGAGTTCATAAGAATGATTTAAATGTAAAATATTAATTTAGCTAACCAATTTTATGGAATTTTGGTTTGAACCTAAATAAGGTATCATTCAAAGATAAAATATTTAAAAAAAAAATAAAACCGTATTTACTTTATATAGATTGTCCTTCAATGAATATCAATATCTCAGCGGATTGTAATCCTCTGCCCTAATGTTGATACTACCAGCAAAAAATTCAAATTTGCTGCGTATTGAAGACCTCCTATTCAATCTTTAAGCTAAGGTTTAAACAGCTATGTATTTTACAGTTTACTGCAAACGAATTTGCAACACTTTCTTATTTTATTAATACTATTTAACTGTGCTCTTGGTGAGACTGTATTGCATTGATTATTCACAGCTAACTGGCTGAGCTCTCCTTCTGTATTTGATAGTTTATCTAGCTCGTAAAGAATTTCTTATGAATATGAAGAACAGTAATAAAAGATACCTGAATTTCTCGGAATTCTTTTCTCCATGATTGAGCAAGAAGGTTATGAGCATAAGCACCAATAGCACTCCAAGCAGCTGAAGCTCTAATACCACTGAAATTTTCTTTATGATGGGCACTTCTATGTAATATCATCATGGTTTCTGTATAGACAAATTTTTTGTCATGGGGAGCTACCATTAAGTACTCTCGAATATATCCTATAACACAGAGATAAGTATATGAAGAAATTGGGAATAAGTGAAAACAAAAGATTCTAAATATCTGGGGCAAAACCCCATTCTGTGAATTGACTAAAAAAAAAGTTATCTTAAAATATACCACTAAACAATGAAGATTACATTAACAGATCAAAAGAAGAAAAAACATGTCAATGACGAGGTCTACCTGAAGATATTAATAAGGAACATCAGTCTTTGATTGACTTTTAATATTGAAAACAGATAAAAAAAAAAAAAAAAGGAAAATAATTATGAAATAGAAAGTGGTATTCAGATTTAAAAGTACATTGGATACCGTTAATAATGACTAAGGCAGGACAAGCTGATTCGTTTTCCTTGCATTCATAAACTATATATTTAAGTTCTGTAACAGATCAATAGAAGTGCAAATTAGCAAGAAAAAGTTGCCACAAAAATTCTATAATCATGTATATTTGTTTCAATTTGTGTATTAAATGCATAGAAAATAATTATTTAATAGTTACAAAACACAAAACATTCAATTTACTATGAATAATTCTTTCGTAAAAGAAAAGGATTGTAATTTTACAAGAACAGTTCTTCTGCACCAAAGGATCATAACTGTTTCTTATTTATATGGTTAGGTTAATTAAAAGAATACTATTAAAAGATTGTGGCATAGTTTTAAAATACATTCAATTTTTGGTGTTTTATAATTGTCAATCAGCATTCCAACATAAACTGGGCTGAATACCTCACTATTTTTTTCAGCATGTTAGTACACCAAAATTTTATCTCGAATCAGTAAATACTGGAGGACAACAATTTTTAAAGATGTTTTAAATGACCTGTATCTTCAAATCTAACTAAGGATATTGATAAAAAAGTAACTGAAGAATGTATGACAAAATTGGGGTTAGAGATAGACCCCAAATAAAATCTAAATAAGAAAAATAAAGTATTTGTTTCTTTAAAAAACTATTCAATAGGGCTAGAAGAATCCTTCATACACATTTGGAAAAACCTTCTAAATAAGGTTCTGTTTACAAAGATTATAAAAGGAATAAAATTGATTATTCACTTCTCATTGATACGAAAATTAAAGATTTTCCACTCGGACATTGTGTTGGACATATTTATCAAGAAATCAGTCAAACAAAAATGAAGAATTAAACAATACATCAAATATATGCACAAAAAGATATATACTGCCAAACACTTGACAAGAAAGCTTAATCAAAATATTTCCTAGACGAGGAAATATATAATAATTAAATTAAATAAAGGATAGTTGGGATTCGGCTATAGAAGAACTCAATCATCAAAATATTAGTATATTCTTGATGCCTACAGTTTTGGCGATATACATTCTCCCTGCTCTCCATGTAACAATTTGTTCTGAAGAAGGTTGCCAAAGGTGTCTGAAACTGTAAGAATCCAAAATACACTCGTGTTTTGATTGATTGAGTATTTCTATAGCTAATGCCCAATTATCCACTACATCATTTAAAACCAAAGGTTAACTAACTTCCTGCAGATAATGATTTAATATTTGTAAATAAGAGGAAGTAAGTTCTTTGGTTTATAAATTAAAATTAACCTTGCCTTCAATCAATCTAATTTACTGATGAAACCTAAGATGTCATTGTTTTGGTTACCTCCTTATTTAGTGTTTTTTTATTTACTTCATTTATTAGGGTTTCTGGATGGCAGGGCAGAACAAATATTAGTAACATCAATAAAGCTGGAACCTTAACAGTATTTCAATATTTCAGCTATTTTTTAATTAAGACTAGAAACTCTACTATGCAACCACATAAAAAAAAGGTATGAATTAATATATATTTTGTGACTATTTGGTTATCTCACTGCTTAAAAAATATATTCTTAATGAGGTTTCGTAGACTTCTTTGCTGGGCTGTATTTTCTTCTCCAAATTGGCTTTCTCAAATTTTCGGCTGCTGTATAGCTACCTTCTTCAGGCTATACATCACCACTGTTTTTCCGGATAGCTTGATAGATCGATTCAGATTTGCACCGATTCTTCTTTGGAGAAGAAGAAAATATATCCCTAATATAATGTTGATACAGAATTGAGTCCTTATTAATTTGAAGGTATGCAACATTTATACTTTTGCTTCAAAAATATATTTCTCATGTATTGCCCGTACAGATCCGAGTTATTATTCATTGAAATTAGGCAGCATTTGTATATTAACATACTATTTTATTGATAGATGTAATTGGTTTCATTATATTTTTAAAAAAATCCTTCTTTATTTATTATTTTCTGTAATTTATTTGAATCCCCCAAATTATTGAAATATAACAAAAACAATAGAGTCAATACATCAATACAGGGGGGGGGGTAATCAATACTTTCAATAATTCATCGGTTTATTTATTTTTAATTCTATACTAGAATATCTGCTTTCTCTGAAGCATTTATGAAGCCTTAATGGATAGCTGCATGTAACAAATTTTAATTGAATTATTTTTAAATGTAATGTATTCATATTTATCAAAGAGTGTGAAATAATACCAACCGAGATCTTATATAGTTATAAAAACACTTTTCAAAGATGAGAATGGTTAAGAAATATACCACCAGTGTTTGATTGCAAATGAAAGAAAAACTAAGAAAATTTCAAGGCACTTTTTAAAAATATTTTTGACTTTTCTTAATGGTAATTTTTAAAAATTCACGATTCCTCACAGGAAAGAGATATTTTTTCAGGAACTAAAAATGGTAAAGTTTAATATACTCTGTTTACAAAGGCTATATTTTCTTTAGAAAAAGGTGGGAAAATTCTAAATTCACCCTAGGCTAGTACTTAAGCACCAGCTCCCAGGGGCTTATATTTTCAAGGGGAAATCTTTAATCAATTCATAATAAATTACTAATATATTTCTTTTCTAATAAATTTATAGCAAATAAGAACCAATGTTTAGCAAGAACTAAGTGATTCGTTTCTTATAACTTTTATGCTGTCTTCAGAGCTCTCCTTGGTTAGCGAGTCTACTCATTATTTACATTGTTGAACCGGTTTTGTCAATTGGGAGTAAAAATGGATACATATAATGCAACATCACACAATGGTAGGTGGATTTTAGGAATCTTATCATATGCTGACACACGAACATTGAATGAATGATGATAATAACAAACTTCGGAGGGCATAATTGAGTAGTGTATTATTTATTTATTTCAAGAGGTATGGGTAAACAAATAAATTAAACTTTAGTTTCATGTAGTATCATTGCTAGAGGTTATTATAAACCTGTTGAGAGAGTACTAACTGAAGTATACAAGGGTGACCTCCCCCCCCCCCCTTATATTTCCCCCAATGAAAATTCAGACAATTTATATTCACATTATTTAAAACATTAAATATTTTAGTTACCGAAAACATTTTGTTCATAAAAATCAGTGAAGAGTGATTCATTTTTGAAAATGGGTGAGGATAATAAAAAGAACACTTACACAAATACACTAGTAGGTATCCACGACCCTCATCAATATTAAAATCTTCAGACGTCAAAGTCTTTAGGTAATGCCCATGTATTCATTTTCTGACTGAGATTCAGTCTCAGAAAGAGTCCTGAGGGCACTAGAAGTATGTTTAGCGAAATGTCGGCCAGAGACATGAACACACGGTCAATACCCGAAGACTTGGATTGTAATACCTATACTGCATTATTTTTGCATAATAGTACTGGACATATAACAGATCTTAAAGGATGATTTCCATCTTTCTAATGACTAACCTTCTAAACGTTTTTTATCGTCTAGCTTTTGTAGACTCTCATGAGTATGCAGATACGAATAATGTAGTTTATCAATGAAATTCATCATGTACATCAAATGATCAAGTTCTCCTGGGCTTAGAGGGGCGGGAATATGGTAGTAAGGCATGTCTGAAACAAAATAATAGCAATAATGTTAAATTAAATGAAATTTAATAAGATGCTGACACTTTCCTGAATTTAAAGATTATATATTATAAATTTTTAGCACAGATCAAATTACTTCTGCAAAATAAATATAAAATAATAGCCTAGCATTTCAATGATTATGTTCTATTAACCCAATAACATGTAAAGACACGAATTTTGGTAAATAAAACCAAAAATTAATGTGAAAAATTTTGGTATCAACATCTCAACCATAGAGACAAAAAATAAATTACGTAAGTGTGGGGTTGGTGCAAGAGACCTCAGTTTAATTACAGATTATTGATTGGTGGACCTCCCTTTATCCCTCCGGCGGGCGCGCTGCGGCTTTTGGACCGCAATCTGAACATCTGTCAAAATACTAGGAATAGAAATGACTTCAGCGGGCTGGGGGTTCCAGGTATTTGTATATCAACATGTGCTGACATGTTGAGTCGGTTTTCTGAGGGATAAAAAAATTTGCTACCTTTGTGGGACAAATCGAAATAATAGAACAAGCGTTGTATGCAATATGTAGCAAAGGAATTTTTGCCGAAATCACAGTATTCATCAAGTAACGTGCAATAATTATCAGGGAAATGCTTTATACGAGGAAGAAGTTTGATTTTTGTTCTGTAATATAAACAAAAAAGTTCATTTTTTCTAGTTCCTAATTGATAAATTAAATTTTTTGTCTTGCCTATTTTGAACCGAATATTTTTTCTGTATTTGATCATTTATAACCTTGAACTTATTTTTTTATTATATTACTAATATACTATTACTCTGTATTTATATTACAAAATGTTTGTTCAAACTTTATGAAAATAACTAATAACTTTACTCTATTTTTAGTCTGTAAAATAATATTATAAAACATAAAATTATTGTTCCTATACCACTATTCCTACGTTCCTGAATATCCTATGTTGGTGGTTATTTATAATAAACAATTTATAATTAAAATATCTCAATCATTATTCTACCTATTGCAAGGTTGTTTTTTATATTACAAAGCTATTTATAAAAAAAAATTGTTTAGACATCCTTTACTTAGCAATATGATAACGTGTAATTTTCATGCATTAGAATTACTGTAAAACAAAAGGAAAAATGAATAAACAACATAAATAAGTAACTTGTTGTTTATTTTCTAATAAAAAATAGAAAAAACAGAATGCGGTCCAAACACCACAGCACGCCCGCTAACGTAACTCAAATAGGAGCGCCCGCGGGAGGGTTATAACGTTTTTTTTTTCCCCCTACTGAAACAAACCAGAAATCAAAAAAAAAAAAAAAGTTGTGTGATGAATTCAACCTCAATAGCTAATTTCTCTTAAGGGAAAACCGCTCATAGGTATACTTGACAGAGAAGCCTCAGGCATTTTCATTGGATATTCAAACTGTGAAAAAATATAATTATTCTAAGTATAGGGCAATGATTTGAGGAATGACTGTTACTCACCAGGCTCCATGATTCTGTTCATCCGTTTTCAAGTAAAATCTGAAAAAATAAATTTAGACAGCAATTGACAAATTAATTAGAAAAAAAAGAATGGCAAAAACATTCAAGACAGATCAATCAAATAACCAATAATAAATAAGAACAACTTGAGGAAAAAGAAAAGGGTCTGGACAAATTTCTGCACGGAGTACATTTGTTGTCCTTGAAATATAAAGCTAAATTAAATTTACGTACCACCATTAAATGTGTTTTTGAAGAAGAGTGATTAGTGATCTGTTAAACATATATGAAGGGGTGTAAAAATAGATATAAACCTTTGGCAACTCAGAGCAAAGAAAGGAGTTTGAGTGGTAAGGCCTAATTCAAGAGTTAGTGAGCTATGTAAGACTTACACAGGAGACTTCATTTTTGATTCTTAATTTATCAAGGACCTTGGAACAGTGGAACAGAGAATGAACGATATGTAACAAATCTTACAGCTTACATCAATACATACCAAATAAAACTCACAACTACAATACAATTAAGAGTCACCATCACAAATGCACACAATTTCTAACGGAACATGGATAGACAGGACGTTATTTAACAAGATTTAAAATTCAAGACAACGACAAATGTACTTGCGACTTACATACGACACAAACGTTTTTACATATACTTTATGACTGTACAACATTTAATCGAAATAGATCAAATTTAATAATGAACATAATTTTAAAAGTAGGTAATTGGCCAGAACCACCTCATATTATATTTAACAAATATAATAAAGAACTTATAAAGTTTATCAAAAGTATAGATATGGATGTAGCACAAATATATTAGAATATAAAGTTGATTGTGAGGAATGGGAATTATAATTCAATATATTTACCTTACATAGACTCGCAAATTAAATGTCAGTTGAGTTTAACTTTAATTGATTTGTTGTTGTTTTTGATTAATGTGTCTATATTGTAAAATAAAAATGTATTTAAACACAATCATACATGTAATATGCCATGTGGCAATGGGACATGTATTCAAATAAATAACGCCTCATAGGGTTACTATGAGGAGAGAAAAGAAAAAGGTGTAAAATTGATTCACCCAATAGTATTTTTGAAACAATTTATTTTCAACATTTTCGTTTGCTAAAATTAAAATAAAAATTGAAGTTTTAGAATTGGTTGTTTGCATTCAACTTTAAAATCTAAAATTATTTTTGTGAACAAGAAGATAGAAATATAAAATGTCAAAAATGGTAACCACTTTTAAAAAGGAAAAATTCTATTAGAAAATAGATGTGGCTACAGTACTAGACCCATTAATATTACAAGTTGGCGAATAAGAAGGAAAATTCATTATGACAAAAATTATGCGGAATGTAAGGCCAAATTAAGAGAAGTTTTTGGATAAAATTATTGACAAAGGAAAAATAAACCAAAACATTTTTGTACAAATTAAAGAGGAAAATATTTCTTTTGTGGTGAGACCAGTACAGTGGGGCAGCCGGATGGTCTAACAAAATCGAGTGGTGTCGTGACAATAGACCTAAAGAAAGTGCATATTGTAAACCTTTTAAAGTCAATTCCTATTTTGAATATTTGTCATTTGTGAATTAGTAAAAGTAATTGTATCTGACTTCATTTTATTCTCCATGGTTGTCAGTCGCAGAGGGACTACATGTTTCCTATTTCTTCCATACAGGAAGCATAAAAGTATTATTATGAAATTTGTGTTTTATTTTTGGCTTCATCTAACCCAGACAAATTCTATATACTTTGCTCAATTTCAAATAGTATGTTTACTTATGACTGAACTGCAATACTAATCATAAATGAAAACAGGTATCAATAAACAGAGCATAGCTCATGTGTGCAAGTTTTGCGTAACGGAAGATTTAATTCAGCTGCCAAGATTATTCAACAAAGAATGTAGGATAAACAAAGAAATAACAATAAACATGCAAAGATTAACTTGCCAGTAAACTATATTATGGTTTCATTATTAAATGGGCACAACAAAATCAATCACAACTAGATTATAGATGACATAGCTTGTTTTAATATGAATAACTGAAATCCAAACAAATTACTAGGCAATAGATGAGGAGTTCTTGAAATGCTTATACCTTAACAATAGTGGCAAATGAATCAACAGAAGTGAAACTGAATGATTGACATATTTCTTCAATGAATGAATGTTATTAACTTACACAAAGTAAATTTAGTTACTGTAACATAACTAAGTCATAACTACACACTGGCATTTATAACTATGTTTTAATAGTTTGAGAAATCTCAATAAACAGTCACTTGACTCATAATTCTGAATGAACAAATGAAGGTTTCAAGAGGTTTGATAAAAAGTTCAAGATAAGTTATAGTGTAAAACAAATAAAATAAAACTGACACCTTTGACTATTTCACGGGGAGGAAAGTCAAATAAAAGGCCAAAATTTAATTTTAGTTACCAATGATTAAAAGTTAAAACACAGTGGACAAATTAAATTACCTTCATATCAGAAATATTTATTGTTCAATGTCAAGTACAGCAACAAAACTGTAAAAATAACGTAGTCCTCTTGACAGTCATTTCAGAGTATAAACAATGGGTAAATAAAACTGAAATAAATTGATGTCAAAACAGAAGAACATAGAAATTTGAAAAATGTTAAGACAATGAACACATGCAGGTCGAGGTTATAATTGTATCACAAGAGCTTAGAACTAGCAGTGGGCATCTTAGAGGACTTCAACATAAAACCAATGACGTCATTACCGACTGTACTAGTATTTTAGCGAATAGGTATAAAAGATCAACGTTAAAAATTTAATTAAATGAGGAACGTTTATATTTGTCATGCGAAAACAGTTATTTCTGAATTTTGGTATCCGGAAAAACCATTTCATTTATTTCTTCTTCTCTCTTTTTTTTAAAAAAAATACATTTTGTAATACAACCTACAGCCATAAACGTAAATATTTTGGAAAAGCTTATCACTTTCAGGAGTAAAACTCTATTGCTTTGTCCGAATGTGTTAAATCTACTAAAATAAATTACTTTATATAAAATAATATTTTATATAATAAATATTTATTTATTTTAAAATAGGTTATTCTTTTTTTAAAATAAATTAAATAACTTCATATCCGAAGGATGTTTTTATTCACGAGATGAATACAATCAAGAATATCCAATTATTAAGTAAAATTAAAAAAAAAATGTCATAAAAATCGGTCAAAAAATAATTTACAATCAGGTACATTGTCTCTTTAAGAGATGGCACAAGTTTCTCATCTTTTATAAAGCTTGTCATCCTTTAATAAATTAGCATGTTAAATGAAATCAATTTATTATTCACAATTATTTAAATTGAAAGATTTTATAAAACGTATTCATGAAATTTGAGCTAATTTTATAGCTTAATGTGTCATATAGTATAAATGTTATTCTCTAACATGTAACTCCCAGGTAGATGTGGCCGTATGAGTAGAGATGGTAATTAAAATGATCGGAAGAACCTGGAAGTGGTCATTATGGTGACACACTTCTTGCAAGGAATGCGGTAGCAAGTATTTAGTCAACTAGTTCATCCACTGCATGTGTTTTCCATCTATATATTTTTGCCAACTCTTATTATCGACATTTTTTTTAGCTGGGAAATCAGCTATTGAGGTCGTACTCATGACGCGATTTTCGAAAAATTTCTTCAAATTTCCATAGATCCTACTCAGGTGAAGACGAAAATGAGGTCCATTCAAAATTATATATATATATATATATATATATATATATATATATATATATATATATATATATAAATTGCAACCGCTAGAGCGGTAACAGACAAATATATATATATATATATATATATATATATATATATATATTTTGTCTGTTACCGCTCTAGCGGTTGCAATTTTTGTTTGATCGTTACCAAACTCGATATTTAACCGTTTTATGTAAAAAGACAGATCAAGTTCGTTAATGGCTGAAATCGGACTAGAGGGAGGGGGGTTTAGAGAGGAGGATTTTCGAAAATACGAACGGTTAAATAGCGATATGGTGTCGTCTAAATAAAAATTGAGGCTCCTAGAGCATGTGATGTTCTTTGATGACGTACATCATGAATTTATCCATGACCCTCAAGTAGTAAAGCTTCAATGAAGACAATATTTCATGTTTTCCATACAATCATTTGAAGAAAATCTACGATGAGACGGTGTGGGGTGGGGTAAACAAAACTGAAAATTCAAAAATACAAGTAACTTGATAAACGTTGAGTTAACGAAAAACAGAGAACAAAAATTGCAGAGTACCTATTACAATTTCATAAAGATAGATTATAATACATTTTTCTTTCTGACTTATAATGCAGGAG
Organism: Riptortus pedestris; assembly: GCA_019009955.1. NCBI lineage: Eukaryota > Metazoa > Arthropoda > Insecta > Hemiptera > Alydidae > Riptortus > Riptortus pedestris. The sequence goes on along the minus strand of CM032233.1, from coordinate 61,902,878 downwards.
ATATTTCGAATTTTTGGGTTTACGCCTCTATAAACCCCCACTCCTCCTTTTTCGATTTTAGAAATTTACGAACTTTAACGTTTAAATATCGGGTTGGTAATGATTAAACAAATATTACAATCGCTAGAACGTTAACAATAAATATATATTGGACAGGCCTAATTTTTTTTAATTTCGTTGGTAGGAAAGACAGACATTTAAAGAAACTTTTCGAAAATCATGTCATGAGAAAAACCTTAGTAGTTGATATCTCCTCAATGGAAATCGGCTATATGAGAACCCTGGAAACGTTATATCACAAAACTCCTTTTCAGATAACGGTCTCCTTCTTTTCTACAGTTTGTTTTTACTTCAAAATCAAATAAACACTCACACATATTCGTTTTACTATTTTATCATCTTTTAGTCTGGGCAGATTCAAGAAACATACGAACAATTTCGCAGGGTAGCCAAATAGTAGCTAATAAATTTTGTCGAATAGTATTCAAATGGATTTTAAACTTAAATGTTGATGTATGGAATGTAGCTACAGCATGATATAATAAAACTAATGATGTTCTTTATCAAGTTGACTGTATTAAAAATCCAGCATCGGCATAATTTATTTATCCGACCAATTATTATGCTCAGTTGAAATAACTTCTGAGGATTCAGTAAAAATAAATGTTTCATTTAGAGAGATTTTTACTGTCTAACTGTTGCAGCTGGGAAGGATTGTTGACTAGATGGAGTTGTTAAAAAGTTCGAGGTGAGGGCCATTGAATATGTTGCCGTTTGAGCATTCATAGTCAAACCGTAGAAGTACAATAGTAGAGCGCCCAGAGGTCTTATCGACCTAGCAGAGCTATTGTTCTCTCGACTCTACATTGAAAATTCATCAACACCAGAGCGGAGAAAATGACATATGTTTTCTTGCTATCAGATAACAGAGGCTTTCTTTACTTCGCTTCTCCATTGCAAAAGGATGCCATTATATATCTTCTATGAAATTAATAGATTAAATTTAACAATTACAGGTAAATTCGCTATCATCTCATTTTCATTAAACTATAAAATAATAATTAAAACACATTTTTTTTTATTTGTACGTAGACAGATACTTTTTGATCAAATCATCAACAAATTCAAGACATTCCCAATCATGTAAACACACACGCACGCATTCTCCCGGCATACATGCACTTCTTTGTAGAAGTAACTGTAAACAGAGATTTGGAAACTATCTAATCAGATGAATGGGGAGGACTCTACGTCCCCCGCGTAGACAACACAGAAGAAATATTTGTAAAATTCAAATTTTTTAGTAGGCTAACATCAATGATAAAACAACTTGAAAAAAAGTCTAGGCACAACAGCATATTATTTTAGTCTTCTTGCATTTTGTTTTATTATTATTATTATTTTATTTTATTTTTTTTTATGGTTAGTCGAAATTACAGATTGGAATATTCGTTCATCGCTCCCTCTTAGAGTGCAATCACTTGAACACAAAGGCCTCATTTTATTCATGCAAATTTTCAATTAAGAAAGTAGTCTATAATAGTAGGTTTTATGTACATTTCTTTATTTAAAATAGTGTAAAAAGAAATCGTATTTTTACTGAAGTTTACTTGTCGTGGCGATCCGACAAGTAAACATCAATATTAATGTTGTATAACCAATCTTGTTGCATATTTTATTTTTTATAGTTGTTGTTCTATATATTTTTTCTCTAACTAAAATATCTAACGAGACACATTTATTTGTAGCAGATTTCCCTTAAAGAAAATCAGCTATTGAGGTCGTACTCATGACGGAATTTTCGAAATTTTCCTTCAAATGTCCATCGATCCTACCTATTAGATGACGAAAATGAGGTCCGTTCAAAACTGTATATATATATATATATTTGTCTGTTACCGCTCTAGCGGTCGCAATTTTTGTTTGTTCGTTACCAAACTCGATATTTAGTCGTTTTATGTAAAAAGAAAGATCAAGTTCGTTAACGGCTGAAATCAGACCAGTGAAGGGGGGGTTTAGAGGGGAGGATTTTTGAAAATTCGAAATATCTCCGTTACTATACTTTGGATCAAAACATTGTACAGAATCAATCTTATTGAAAATTAAATTTACTATAGATATTTTTATATACATTTATTCTCTATCTTGAATATTAACCAAGATATTTGCATTTTTATTAAATCTGGGCGGCTAACGGACGAGTGACTTTCCCGCCAGAAGCTAGTTTGGCCGTTTCCTTAACTGCTCGGCTCTCGTGTAATTTCGCTGTTGTAAAACTTCACGTGGGAAATCTGCTTAGTTTACGCAGCCCCTGCGTGACGGACTTTTTAGGTGTTTAGTCTTCTGTTCACTGTCATTCCTACTCTCATTACCGATTAGCCAATTCTTCATGAACCGTGAAAATACAAGCTTAAATACGACATGCTGTTTCATCTGAACTGTACATTATATGTTTTTATACATGCATTATATCATCAATACGCATTTAAAAATTGAGTGTTTCTTGCTCATATGGTTAGAAACAAATTTTTAAAAGTAAATAAATGAAAATTAATTTAAATTTCGGAATAACAAAATTGAAAAAGAACATTAAAATATATACGAAAAATTCTTAAAAAGAAACTCCGCCATATGTTGTGTAATGTTTTCAGTTTGATGTTATAAATTTCAGCATTGTTAAGAAATGAATTAAGAAATTTGACATCATGCGTTTTTCTGATCGCCGTTCCTGTAGAGATGATTTTATGATAAAGTCACGGTGGGTGATGCTCGCTGGGCCCACTTATTGGATCATAATTAATTGATTTTGCTCAAGTTATCTGTTCATTATAATGAATAGCAATAAATATCGATATTGTTTATTTTATGTTATTAAACGTCCGTCACTCGCGGGCTTCGTTAACTAAGATTTTCAACGTGCTGGTATGACATACTAAGTAACGCCATCTCACCTTAAATTATCTATTTCAGAGTCAAAATTCGATGAGTAGTAGTGGGGGTGTACTGAAGGCTGAAAACAAGAAAATAGTAACAACTCGCTTAATTTGAGTTAATAGAAAATGTATAGAACAACTACTATAGAGCATCAGTAGATTAACAAGATTGGATCTATAACATTTTTCAATCCGATTCATAGTAACGGAGATATTTTGAATTTTAAAATCCCCCTCTCTAAACATCCCTATTCTGAGTCCAATTTCAGCCATGAACTAATACGTTCTTTATTGTTGAACCAAGTAGTTAAATTTCCAGTATGGCATAGACCAAGAAAACATTTTCGAGTTAAAAACGTAAAATCTTAAATGAAGACGTTATCACACAACGTAGTTGTAAGTACCTCAGACAGTAAAAGTTCAACGAAAACTGTATTTGGTATTTAAGTTTAAAAAAAAGTGGTTCACGAAAGTAACAGCTCATTCTTGATATGACTTGAGTCGGAGTGGGGGTGTACTGAAGGTTGAAATCTAAAACATGCAGACATCTCTGTTGATATTCACGATAGACAAAATAAGTATTTAATAAAATTGATAGGCATTCAATTTTTAATAAGATTGCTTCTATATAATTTTTCGATTCCTAATGGAAATCTGCTAAAAACATTCCACAATTTAAGCAGGCCAAGAACAGTTATTACGTTGTTTAGTAAGCCAGTAAGGAATCATTATGCTTACCAAAATGCTTTTAAATGGCCTTAATTGAAAGGTTGATTTTATGGAAGTAATTAAGGCGTTTAAGAACACATATATATACGTTCAGAATGGTAGATGTCAAACCAATTAACACAAATTTGTGAAAACGGCAAGACACAGAAAGGTTATGAGATTTTGAAATTGGCTCCAATATTATTTTAAATTTTGTTAACTACTGGCTAAATTTTAAATATTTGAATCGAGGGAGGTGTTGTTAGATAATCATGCCGAGTTGAGTACTTACACTAGGAAAACTAAAAGTGGACCCGGGAAACGATCAATGAGATAGCCGCACGATCCTCTGCAACGGTTTCTTCACTCCTCTGGCTCCACGGCAAACCGCCCTCAACAATAATTAATCGTTTTAATAAAACAACGTTCATGGGTTTATTACTAAATTTTTAAAAATATAAAATACATTTCTTTACCCGGACCAATATTTGAGTTTTTAATGACAACTGTTATTTCCCATTATTCCATTCTTGAGCAAATAAAGTTTTTCATAGATTACATTATTCGAAAGTGTTTTAATAAAATTAAACCGACAACAAAGTAGTGCATTACGAAACTTTTGCACAAATTAAAAATTCAAATATAAGTTTTCCTTCTTATTTTATCTTTCTTTTTTTTCTTAGCATATTATAATTACAACACATAACCTCTGCCTTAGTCAGAACTTCTTGACTTAAAATAATTGAAGCATCTGTTTTAGAAGTCCAACCTAATTTAACATTTATTAAAAAAAAAAAAATACAATCAAGTATAAATTGTTTTCGCTGGTGGAAATATTATTTTGGCTTAAAAAGAAATGGTTATGATATGATTTTATTTTCTAAAGTCAACTGTGAATTATAACACATGCATTAGGGATAAAACATCTTGGACCACAAGTGCTGGATGACTCTATGATGAAACAGCAAAGGAGGTATTAACGGTCAGAGTATTTAGATTTACAATTAATGTTCAAATGTTAATCCAATAAATTAAAAACACTGTTGAGCCATATCTATCAGGGAAGACTGTCGTCACTGGCTGATGATCGAGCACAAGAACCATCTTCAAGCCCGTCAAAAGTTGTAGGGGAAAGTGGGGTAAAACCGGGTAGGCTAAGGTTTGAAGGCGTCCACAAACCACAATGTTTACCACAAATAAGTAAAATTTTGTTGAAATAAAGCCTACTTATCTGTTAACGTAACTACAGTTTCAAAAACAAAATTTAATTTTTTAAAGAAGTTTTACTCTGCTTTTTTTGTAAAAAGTCAATTTGCCCGGGTACATATGTTTTTCTTATGGGAAAATGAAAATGTAATGATTTTTAATCAAATTAATGTTTTTATGTTAATAATAAATGTTGTTTGATACATTAAAACAAATCCCCTTTTGGGAACAATACAAAAATGAAGTAAAAATATAAACAAATAACAACATTAATCTTTTTAGCTATTTCAAAACAGTTATATATTTCAAAAAGTAAATTCAGAGTTGCTAGATTTATCATATTGTTTGTCATTATACATGCTTTTACAGTGAAATAATTAAACAAAATTAGGTAAAATTATACTTTTCATGTTTCGAGAGAAAGGTATGGACAACAGTATCATTTATACTGGCGGTTCCAACCCTTTATTTGATTTACCAAATTAAAAACAATTAGACATTTATTTGAATTCAACTCAATTTGAGCACATTTTCTTTAAAGGCATCCGCTATTGAGGTTGTACTCGTGGCTCGATTGCTGAAAAATTTCTTCAAAAGCAAATTCATCCCGCCTAAGAGATGAAGAAAATTAAGTCCACACACAAAACGATACAATACGTACACACACAAACACATGCACATACACACACACACACACACACACACACACACACACACACACACACACACGCGCGCGCGCGCGCACGCATGCACACATACACACCCGCCTGTTAACGCTCCAGCAGCAGCAAGTTTTGTATGATCGTTACCAATGTTTGTTTGTATTTTAATTTCGATATTTATTTTCTTTTCTTATCTTTATATAAAACTAAAGAGCAAGTTTCACAATGACTACAATTGAAGTAGGGGAGGGAGGAGGCATTCGAAATACTTCTGTTGTAATGAGTCGGAAAATTATATAAACCAATTTGATGAAAATTTAGTTATATATACATGTTGTTCTATAGATTTTGTGTCTATTTTGTATAATCGAGAAGATATTTTTATTTTTAAGTTTTTTGCTGAAAACTTCCCTTTCGTACTCACGCCATGTTAACAATAAACTGATTTATCATGAAACGTTTTATTCGAAGATTAAATGCCAAATATTGTTTTCATTGAACTTTTACTATGTAAGATATATGTAAATATATTCGGTAAGACGTCATCATTTAAGATTAGCAGATTTCCCTCGAGGGAAATTGATGAATTTGTGATATATATATGCAAATACGTTCTGTTGACCGCCTTCTTTTGTTCTTGGATTACTAAAATTTGAGTGATTGAGATAAAAATTATTCTGATTCATTATAAATTACTAGCTATAGTAAATAGTTTTCAATAAAACTAATATGTTATATTCAGATAAATTTCAGTAATTGTTTCTCTTTCAAGTTTAGAATATTTCTATCTATCTATTCAGGTCTGAGAGGTTAACTGACCTGATTGTTTATAATTCAGACGCTTTACGTTGTAGAGGTTATTAACATGAAAATTGACTGAAAGAATTTTCATTGCTGTTTGTATTTATTCACGTAATATTCACAACAGTGTTACCAGTATGTTGATTCATCTATTGTAAGCTTTCACGTGTGAAATCCGCTTACTTTACGCAGCCCCTGATTGACGGACTGTTTTGTATTGGTAGAGAAGTGCCTTACGTCATATCTAACAGTTCCTTTAACGGTGAAGATCATACTCGTTAATGGCGGTGGAATTCACTAAATATCCATTTCTACTCATGGACATTTTATTCTGAATAATTGTGTCACGGAACATCACACATCCAACTTCTATTTAAATTCCTGTTCACATAGGTTTCTTACCAGGGGAAAAATAGAGAATAGATGACGAGATGTGATCACCGGCGTATCATTCCTAAAATATGCTTAGTTTGCCCAACCTCTGCGTGAATTTATAGCAGATTACCCAATTTCTCCAAATAATTTCTTCAAAATGTCCATCGATCCTACTTAGTAGATGTTGAAAGTGAGGACCGTTCAAAATTATATATATATATATATATATATATATATATATATATATATATATATATATATATATATATATATATATATTTGTCTGTTATCGCTCTAGCGGTCGCAATTTTGGATTAATCGTTACCAAATTTGATATTTAATCGTTTTATGTAAAAGGAAAGATCAAGGTCGTTAATGGCTGAAATCTGACCAGTGGGAGGGGGGGGTGGTTAGAGGGGAGGAATTTCGAAAATTCTTAATGTATCCGTTGTTAGGCGTCAGATCGAAAAATTGTATGGAACCAATATTATTGCAAATGTAATGCTCTATAAACGTTGTTATGTACGTATCTTCACTACCTTGATTATTAACCGAGATATTTTTATTTTACATTTTATAGTTTCTGGCATTCAGTAAAACCCCCTCCAACTCTTGTCATCTTAACTGTAAGCTGTAATATTACGGAGCACATCATTTTCGCATAAATACCAAATATTGTTCTCATTGAACTTTTACTTTTTGAGATAAATGTAAATACGTGGCATACGTGGGAAATCTGCTTAGTTTACGCAGCCCCTGCGTGACGGACATTTTTATTTACACCTTCGTATAATGGTGGAAAAACTTACTTATCTCACGGTCTATCCCAAATTCAGTTTTTCCAAAAGCATAACTCATCTCAAAGATTAATGAAAATGAAATACAGCTTCGATTTAAACCGGGGTGCCATTGGGGAAGGAAGACTCATTATTTCTTTCTGACGGAAAACGTATTTAAGCCTCCCTGACTAGAGATATTCCCAGCGCTCACGGAAATAGATTCTCATTGATTTCGACAGGGATAATGTACTGGTTGAAGGACTAATGACTCGACTGGGCATTCACCCATTCATTGAAAGCTGCCCTGCATGGCCAATTTATTACATAATATATAGCGGACCTTTTGAAAACGCATTCTCGGCTTGACGGATTTCAGAGATCGACGTATCGTTTTGATTCTTATTGTCGATTATTGCTTTGAAAAATTGTAGGGTATAAAATATTTCACTCACACCGACATACGCCATTCTAAACTTTTAGCAGGTTTCCCTTAAGTGAAATCAGCTATTGAGGACGTTCAAATGACTCGATTTTTGAAATTTTCGAATTTCCTCAAATGTCCATCACCTAGGAGATGATGAAAATGTGGTCTGTTCAAAACTTTATATATATATATATATATATATATATATATATATATATATATATTTGACTATTAATATTTTTTTGATCGTTACCAAAATTGATATTTTAACGTTTTATGTAAAAGTAAAGCTCAAGTTCGTGAATTATATATAAACTGGTCTGTTACCGCTCTAGCGATCGCTATTCTTATATGATCGTTGAATTCTTACTTGAACTAAAGGTCAAGTTCGTGAAAGGCTGAAATCGAACCAGGGGGAGGGGAGTTTAGAGGGGGAGAATTTCGAAAATTCGAAATATTTCCGTAATTATACGTCGGTTCGGATAATTGTATTGAACTAATTTTATTGCAAATAAAATGTACTATAAATATTGTTATACACATTTCTTCTCTATCTTTAGTATTAACTACTATTACTGCATAGTAATATATATGCATTTTTTTGATTTCGGCCCTCAGAAACCCCCAGTCCTACACATGTCATATTAACAATAAGCTGTTATATTATAAGCACTTTATTTGATGCCCAAATAACAAATGATGTTCTCATTGAACTTTTATGTTGTGTTTTTATTTTATTAAGAATATTAATTCTGCATTTAAATGCATTTAGTAATGTAATAGTGTACAATGAAATCGTCCTCCATCAGTCTCGACGGAAGCTACACCCCTTTACCACAAGGAGAGGAGCAGCCTCTCCCTGCCTGGCAAGGAAGTCAAGAGCTAAGGAGGAATGGGACTTGAGAAGAAACTTCCACTGCTATCACTTCACTTTACACTTATAGATCTCTGGGCCATTGTCTCTTGAGGCGCCGTGGAGGGGAATATGGATGAGTGGTACAAGAAAGGGCTAGGACTTCTGGATTAGGATGATTGGATAGCCTGCTGTGGAATGTTCTGAATCTTAAGGAAATTAGGTCCTTTACAAATGGAATATCTTATGGAGGGTGAGGTTTGTAATATAATATGGAGCATCTACTATGGTGCGCAGGACTTTGGATTGGAAAGTCTGGATGCGTCTGATATTCGAATATTTTGCCCACACTTCTATTGCCTATGTTCATATTAGTTGAAGTAGTAACTTGTATATTGTTAGCTTGTTTTCGGTAGACAAGTGAGATCTTCTATTTAGCAGTCCGTATAATTCTCCGAATATTCTGTTTAGTTCCTGTCTTTTAATTATTGTGTTCCAAGTAAGTCCGGAGTCCAAATGTAGTCCAAGGTTGCGTACACACCCGACTGGTGGTAAAAGAATATTGTTGAAATGAACAGGAGGACTGGAACTATATTGAAGGAAAAAAGTGATATAGTGAGATTTACTTTCGTAGATCTGTAAGCGTCAAGCATTGCACCATTTTTAAATTTCGGTTAAGTGAAACTGGAGATTCTTCAAAGCAGTAGTAGGATCGGGATCGAATGAAAGGATTGTTGTGTCATCTGCATAGGTAGCCAGGAGAGTTGTTGGTGATGTAGGGATGTCAAATATGTATATGAGATACAGTAGTGGGGAACTCCAGCAACCACAGGATATTTACGGTTTGCGATAAATGCAAATACGTGACGCACGTGGGGAAATCTGCTTAGTTAACGCAGCTCCTGCGTGACGGACTTTTATATTCCGAAGTATCTTCTGGTCATAGTAAATTCAATGCCGGGGTCTTTGAGTATCGATTTCGCAATTGTGGAACCACTCCCTGGTATATTCGCCGACTTTCGGTACTGCTCACTCGAATAACTGCCCCTTCCGACTCGGGATTTCCCCTAATTTACTGCTGTTGCCAAGCACATTTTTCATTTGGATACACACATACTGGTTAGGGTACGTCAAATAGTACTCCAATGGCATTTTGTTGCGTTCCTTCCAACATTTATGCTTAATATAAATCTAATTACTAATGTCTGTTGGTGATGATTCCTTGTGGTTGCTGCATTCCATTGTTGGAAGTGGTGTTGAATTCAGAAACATATTCGTATTCGTTATAAGTGAGCTAATCTCTTTCCAAATTTAGATTCACTTATTTATTGAATAAGGAAGGTATTTATAAGACAAAATCAATAACAAATCTACATTTTCATGCTATTTTTATTCTTAAAAACTGAGCAAGTAATCACAAGTGAATCAAGGGTATTAGAAATGAAGGATGAAATTTGTGAGGAAATGAGAGTGATTTTCATGATGGAAAGGGAAGAAAAGGAATCTATTAGATACAGACTCCTGAGTCATGGGCTGCCTTGCTTCCAAGCTTTTCCAATCTCGTTATGGAAATTGCAGACTGCTCTCCCATTAAGACGGAGCCATAGACTTCTTCTGTCTCTTCAACCTTTCCACTCCCCTCATATTTTCTCACTCCACCCATACTCCTTTCCTTTAACATCACTACATCTGTCATCTTGTCTCATTTCCAGCCTCTCTCATTAAGCAGACGCTAAACTCTCTCTCTCTCTCTCTCTCTCTCTCTCTCTCTCTCTCTCTCTCTCTCTCTCTCTCTCTCTCTCTCTCTCTCTCTCTCTCTCTCTCTCTCTCTCTCTCTCTCTCTCTCTCTCTCTCTCTCACACACACACACACACACACACACACACACACACACACACGCGCGCGCGCGCGCACACACACACACACACACAAAACTGCATTGGGTATAATTGATTACCTGTATTTGAGAAACTATTAGCCATGTGAAGTCGATCACGGGGCCAGCATACACACATTCTATTCTCAAATTCTCCCATATGAGAATCCAATATGAAGTAAAGATTCCAAGATCAGAGGGGGGCGAAGGGTTATTATGCTCTAAAAACGTTAAGATACAAATACCTTAACGGGGGTATTTATTCAGTTTGAAAATTGAAACAATAGATTTTGATATACATACGAGTATATCAAACAACATTTGTGAGGTATTGCTTTTTTAGTAAGGTTGGTCATGTAACGTTTTTGATTATAAAGATCAATATTTAAAATTGTACAGTAATCTCTCGAAAAAGGAACAACCGTTTATAAGCATTGTGATAAAATTAACTTATTATAAACACATTGTAAATACATGTTGAATACAATCTTGAATGATGAAATGAACAAACATTTTTTGTATGAATAGGGAACTTTTGGGGGGGAAAAATCACCAATCTGTTCAGTACTAATTAAAGTATATTTCACTATTGAAAGAGTCCGTCGGCCACTCCATACAAGCAAATGCTGAGAGGACGACAGTTGAAAAATCATGCCAGGGGAGCACTCAAAATAAAGTACTTCTCTTTACGATCTCAGAACTGAAGCGCCAATCTTGCACGTGACTAAACTCTCTGAATAGGAAAACGAATGGCTCATTCCTTTTTAAGTTGGAGAGGAAAGCCGTCGACATTCCCATTTCTTGGGGATTTGTCTCAGGAGAATTGTCGTGAAATTCTGGATAGGTAAGAACATTGACGTTCACATGACGAAGTTCATTAGTGTATTACATAATTATGACTAGGCGCCACCTTTAAAATGTGTAGAATATATAAAAGTTTATGGAGTCAACAAGTGAAAATCTATAAAGTTTTACTCCTGGTTTAGTCCTGTGTATAGTTTGGCTTTAGTTCTGATGCTCCGGTTGTGTTAGCAGATCCCCCCCCCCCAGGGAAAATCAGCTAATGAGGTTGTACTCATGATGTGATTTTTCGAAACATTTCTTCAAATGTCCATCGTTTCTACCTAAGGGATAATAGGGGGGGGGGATGAAGCCCGTTCAAATGATATATATATATATATATGTATATGCCTGTTAACGCACTAGCAGTCGCAATTTTAGTTTGATCGTTACCACACTTGATATTTAAACTTTTTATGTAAAAATATAAGTTCGTTAACGAATTAAATCGGACAAGAGGGAGGGAAGGGGTTTAGACGGGGAGAATTTCGAAAAAAAAGATCAAGTTAAAATACTGTCATTATTATGAGTCGGAATGTAAAATGCTATAGGACCAATCTTATTAAATTATTGATGCTCTACAATTGCTGCGCTTCTCGTTTTTTCGTATCTTAAGTATTCAGTTCTCAAGTTATTCGTACTGTTTTCTTTTTAGTCTTTCCTCCCCTACCCCGCTACATTGTACTCAATTGTTTTTTTACATAGGGAATCTGTTGTGATATGAGATCAAAAGTGTGTTATACTTGCACGTGGGAAATCTGCTTTGTTTACGCAGCCCTGGCGTGACGGGCTTTTTTAGTCACTTCCTGGATTAGGTAAAATCAGAACAGGTAATAAGGGATAAGAATAAAATGAATTGTCCACTTTCTTTGAGCCAAAAGGAAATCAGGCAATCTGGGTATTATTCCCGAAAATCATTAAGAAGCCATACTAAATGCGATATTTAAAATCGTCATCTTATGTTATCAGCCGCCTTCGTATTATAAATATAACGAGGTATAAATTTTCTTGAGAAATGTTATAGCTACTTAAACTCCCAGATTCACAACCCCAAACCACCATCGTCAGATGAACCCAGTGGCAGTGAATTGAATTACATGAATACATCAAAGAGTTTAGATTATCTCATTATTTAAATAAATATTTATTATATCTGTATTTTAAGTTATCTTCTTATTCTCAAGAATGTGTAAATGGTTTATATACCAAAAAAATGTATTATTTAAAATACAATATTAATGTTTGACAGTTTTTGTTTGTGTTTAAACTTCTAGAATAGTTTGTATCTTTACTACAAAAAGTAATGATTTGTTAAATTACAAGAGTACTGAAGTATGGGATAAATAATTATGGCCGAGGTCATTTTTTTAATGAATATCTTATGCTCGATATTCTGACTAAGATTTTTACTAAAAGAAAAAGAAATAAAAAACGAATTTTGAACAGTCATTATGCACTCAGGTTAGTGATGCAAAAACAATATGGCAGAGGAAGTCCCGTTTACTTACTGTTATTGGCGCTTCTCACAGTACCCATATTGAAATTCTAGTCAACCATGGTCGAGACGAGTGTATAAATAGGTTATCTTAGCATTACTGTAAACGCAAATTCCCATGGCGATTAAAGCAGTTCTGTTCAATGCCAGGAAAATACATGTTTAAACAATCTATGTTAAGAGCACAATACTTAGATATATAAAACCGAAAAATGACCCTTTCGTCAGAATTATCTTCTCCACTTGAATACACTATTAAAACGTAATTATGTTCATAAACGTACGATTGGCCTTAAATTCGAAAATAATCTATTTTAAATATAAAGGATATTTAACCTCCTTCGAGAAATCCTAGTTATACTTCCTCCTCTGGGGCGGAACGATTTCATATATAAGTTAACGAGCAATCTTCAAGTGTCATGCTAAATGTTTGTGTCAAAGGACAAACATAACCGAAGAAGTCTGTCACGCAAGGGGTGTAAACTTAAAATAACGGAGATATTTCTAATTTAAGTTTCGAAATTTGGGGACCCCATCCGAATTTGGGGTTGACCGAATGCTGAAAACAAAGTAATGCAAATACCTCGCTTAATATACAAGATACAGAAAGAAAAAATATAGAACACGCATTATAGACCTTAATATTGCAACAAGACGGCTAAGTGGTTGGCGAAGGTGGAGTCTCGTTTGTTTAGTCTGAATGAGCGTATGTATTCTGTGTATCGCGTTTTCAGTCTCCTCCCAGTTTGTCCAATGTAAGAAACAGATCTGGACTAAAACGTTAACAACCTAATACGGTGACCAGACGCATAAAACATACTGACCAACGGACAACTAACTCAGTACAACTTTTGACGGGCTTGAAGATGGTCCATTCACACCGAAAGCGCTTGCCAGCTGTACTCGACCATCAGCCAGTGACGACGGTCTCCACCGACATGGATGACAACAGTATCATTTATACTGACGGTTCCAACCCTTTATAAAAATATTTGATTGATTTTTGATCAGTCAATAACGAACTTGAACTCAAATTTTACATAGGACTTAAAATAGAGTTTTTTTCATCCCCTAGTTAGGACCAATGGATAATTGAAGATAGACTTTAAATATAGAGGTGAACAACCACTAGGGTGTTATCAAAGAAATTTATCTATCTATCATTCTGTTTTCTATCTCTCTATCTACATAACTAATGTCAATTTGATTGGACGGACCTCTTTCCGTCATCTCTGAGGTGGCATAAATAGACATTTGAAGAAATGTTTCGAAAACGAAGTAATGAATTCAACCTCAAAAGCTACTGATTTTCCCAATGTGAATCTGAATATATTTGGATATATACAAGAAGTTTTCCATTGTTTATTTTTATAGTGTAAATTGTATTTATTACTCAAATAATATATGGAATATAAATTGTATATATATCTGAAGAAAACAATGTTGATTTAACACTATTTCACACAAAACACCCTATCCATCAATCTATCCATATTAGTTTGTTAGTGGGTAGGAAAGCGATCCATCATATTTTTCGACAAGGTTTTTCGTTTCCTTTCGAAAGAGAAAAGCCTTTCTTGAGATCTATCTAAGAGTGGTTTCCAGGAATCCTTTCAAAAGATTTCCCTCAGCCCTTTACGTCGAGTGGTGTATTATTACGCCCCCAGTCTAAGGAGGGCTATTGAGCCGAGGGGCATATATACCGTTTAGCCTTGAGTATTTATTATCCCTGAATTCCCACGATTTTCTTAACTGTACCACTCTCGGCATTTTAATGTTTTAATTTAATTTTGTAATTTGGTTTCAATATGATTTTGCCGATATTTCGCTGAAATTTATGTTTATAGTTTCTAGTCAACAATAGGTAATGGAAAATCAGCTATTGAGGATCTACTTGTTCACATTTCTATCTGCCCTTGTGAATGTATACACACACACACACACACACACACACACACACACACACACACACACACATATATATCTGCTAATGCTGTTGGAACCATAGTTTTCTTATGACCCAACTCGATATTCAAACGTTTCATAGGGGCTCAGGTTGGCCGTGCGAGTTAGGGCGTTGGTCCTAATCTCGCGTGGTAGACCTAGAGTGGCGGGTTCGATTCCCGCCCTGGGCAGTAGAAATTTATTTATTGACGGACTCACTAAATAAACTCCTTGATCCTACCATGGCTATAAAAGGGTGGTAACCTGTAGATAACCCGTCCCGATTAGCCTAGTAGCATTAAGTGGACGTAAATAATAATAAAAAAAAACAAACGTTTCATAGAAAACCATAGGTAGTAGCTCTGTCAGACCAGTAGGAATATTGATAATGTCGAATAAAAAAGAAATTAAATTCAAAATCTTAAATATGTCCACTGTAACCCGTCGTATAGAATAAGCTATGCAACCACATTCAGAAGTATTAGGAACGTGGTAGTTGAGGCTTACATGCTATATAATGTCGATCTTTGAAGAGCAGTAGCTATGGCATTCTGCTTTACCGATCAATAAATTATGCTTCATCAAATTTTCGGAAGTTCCAAGATGTCCTTCATCTTGCGTTTGTTGACTTCAATTGGAGTTAAAAGTTAGTCTTGGACCGGTGTTCGAAAATTATCTGAATTCACGGGGCCATATCTGTTTGGCTGGTTGTCAGAGTCATATCTATTCGTGGAACTACTTGGCCAATCACCTGGTCTTGCGTGTTATTCAGTACACCAAGATTCCGCTAGATTGCTCCCATATTTATGTTAAAGGACCCCGGTTGGGTTTCGACGGAACCTCACAAATATTTATTTTTGTTATTATCATCTCATTTAGCAATATTATTGACGTTATAGAATTTTCCTGTTTTAGCCTATTTTACTGACTTTCTTGCCCTTTTATATTGTTTACGCTGGTGGCCTGTGCACATACCTTTTGGTATGACCTTTTGCCAGTAACTGTAACTCTTGGCTGCAACATATTATAAACCGCTCTGTCCATTCTTTATGATCAATTAGAATTCTTATAAATATAGATATCTAAAATCATGTGCGTGGGGGGATCTCATCTCCCCCTTGCAATGTGTGCAGTAGACAGTGTGGTCTCATCTCTCTGTCTTGTTTTCGTATTGTTAATGAAATCAAAAATGGATTTTACATATATCTAGTGCTTCCAAATGAACCTTATAAGGACATGTAAAGTATTCAATGAGTTAGGATACAACTCCAAAAGCACCTTGAATCGGAAATTGCAAGAAACACCATCTTAAAAAATAATTGGTAATCCAGCTAATTTTTTCTCTTGAATTGGTCAATCGAGTCCTCTATTCGGGCGTTGGGAAAGTGAGCTTCATCATCAAAGTTAATTTTAAAACAGAAACAAGGAATTTAAATAACTATTATGCCGAAGTGTTACAGAAATTAAAATAATTCTGGTAAATATAATTTGGGGGTGATATTTATTTATTATTCTGAAGTGATTTAATTGATTTGGGTGTGAAAATTTTAAATAACTTTTAATTCTCCATTTTTGATTTATTTATGATTGGAGAATATAATCTAGGATTCTATTTTATATATATATATATATATATATATATATATATATATATATATGATTACAGTTAATTATGGAATAGCAATTCTTTCGGTTACAGAACCTACTTTGTTAAAGATTAGATATTGTTGACAAATTACCACATGGTTTAAGAATGATTATTATATGAGTTTTTTTTTTTTTTTTATTCTCCTGTGGAAATTTTTTCTTAGATTGACTGGGAGGAATAATTTTAAAGGTTAGTTAGTAATATGGAAAATTATGGATTACTTTAGTGTATAAGAGATAAATATTTAACCTTTATATTTTAGCAGATTTCCCTTAAGGGAAAAAGAACATATTTGCGTGTATCTAGTATAGTAAAGGTCTCTTGAAAACAATATTTTGTATTTCAGCTTCGAATAAAGCTATAATACAAAATATAATATAAATTATATAACAGAGTATTATTTATGTAACACGAGTAGAAGCGGGGGTTTACAGAAGGGTTAACATTCAAGACAGAGAGTAAATGTATATAAGAATATTTATAGTACATTTAATTTGAAATAAGAATTATTTTATACACTTTTTCGATCCGACTCGATTTTTCATAATTCTCCCCCTCTAAACCCCATCCCTCCTCTTGTCCGATTTCAGCCGTTAACGAACTTGATCTTTCCTTTTACATAAAACGACTAAATTTTCAGTTTGGTAACGAAATCGCGACCGCTAGAGCAACAGACAAATATGTATGTATATATATATATATATATATATATATATATATATATATATAGTTTTGAACGGACCTCATTTTCCCTCATGAGTACGACCTCAATAGCTGATTTCCCTTAAGGGGAATCTGCTAAAACATACAGGGTAAATGCTTTATTTAACATCCATAAAGACAATTCATAATTTTCTTTGAATCATAGAGTTGTAACAAACCTTTAAAATTATTCCTCCCAGTCAATATAATAATAATAAATCTCCATAGAATAAAAAAAACTCCTTAATTCAATCAGCCTTACCAAGTGATTATTTGCCAAACAATATTGTATGTTAAGGAACGGAGGTGGTATAGGTAGACATTTGAAGAACTTTTGAAAAAAACCACGTCGTGAGCAATGCTCCTAACAGGAAGAAACATTACTCTCTCTCTTTTTTTTTTTTTATTAATTTGGGATAAATTAACAATCATGAATACATTTAATGTGAAATGAAATGCCATATTATGTTTGGCTTGTTATGATACTTTTATTATTATTATTATTTATTAACGTCCACTTTTTGCAACTTAGGCTAATCGGGACGGGTTATCTACAGGTTACCACCCTTTTCTATCCAGGGTGGGATTTTAGGATGTTATTTAATGAATTTCGTCACTAAATAATTTCCTTTGCCCAGGCGAGAATCGAATTCGCCACTCTAGGTTTACCATGTGAGATAAAGGTCTACGCTATAACTCGCATGGCTAACCTGAGCCTATGTTATGATACATGGCTAGCAAACTATGTTATGATACATAACTTGCCAGTATTTGATTGAATCTTCTATCACCATTAGTTTTGAAGATATTAAGGGAAACCTTTGGCTATGTCATGGACATTTAGTAATTACTCATTCGGTTAATGTACTTTCAGTAATCAGAACTATACCAAAAACTATAGATCAACTGCCCAGAGGGCACTAAATGAGTAACCAAGTTTCAGCTCGATCCGATCTGATTGGAATCGTTATCAAGTTACATAGAGGCAAATTGCAATCACTCTCAACGGCAGGACTCACTTATGCCTAGAATAAATCGGTTTGAATTCCTCCTCCTACCGTATTTAGTCAGGCAGCACTAGGCTATCATTTTCATTAAATATTGCCTTAGAGACGTCATTTTCATCAATTTATATTTCCTCTTCCTCAATTGCATATATGAGTTGGCTTACTTTGCCCAAGCTTTCATCTCAAAGTTTTATATTTATAGTAAAATTTTTAGGATGTTTTTATTTAGAGTGAGTTTAGTTGTTGACTTTGCCGGGGGCGAATAGATCAGAGGGTTTTCCCATCTCCGGCTTATTCCAGGTGGCTTTTTCGTAATTAAGAATGATTTCTAAGCTTCTGATCTTTATTTATACAATTATTTGTGAGCCAAAAGTATTTTAAATTAATAGAGAAATAAAAAAAGAAAATCTACTTTAGTTTAAATCGTCATTAGTGAACTAACTTAAGAAGCTAATAAATAAAATTAATATATTGAATGGAAAATTTTTAAATTGATACACTTGACCCACCTACACATATTGTAATACCACTAAGACACAATGAGTCAAAATTCAAGAATCTATCTTCTCCAATCCATTGCTTTTATAACACTACTTGGTTCAAGTTTGTTTAGCAGATTTCCCTTAAGGGAAATCAGCTATTGAGATCGTACTCATGACGCGATTTTTTTAACATTTCCACAAATGTTCTATCTATCCCACGTAGGGTTGGCGAAAATGAGGTCCGATAAAAATGATATATATATATATATCTGTAACCACTCTAGTGATCGAAATTTTTGTTTGATCATTACCAAACTCGATATTTAAACGTTTTATGTAAAACTAAAGATCATGTTCGTTAACGGCTGAAATCAAACCAGTGAGGGGAGGGTTTAGGGGCGGGATTTTGAAATTTCAAAATATCTCCGTCATTATAAGTCGGATTGAAAAATTATGTAGAACCAATTGCAAATTTAAAGTTCTATCAATAATTTTATATGCAATTTGAATATTACCCAAGATATTTGCGTGAGCCTTCCACAAACTCCCACTCCTACTCATGTCACATAAACAACACTCTTATAGAATAAACCACATTATCAGAAGCTTAAATACAAAATATTGTTTTCATGAGACCTTAATGATAGGAGATACTTGCAGATACGTTCTGTTGATCCCCCCCCCACTTCTTTAATTTTTGGATTAAAATTTGAGTAAATGAGATAAAAATGATTCTTATTCATTATAAATTACAGTACTAGATATAGTAGATATTTTTCAATAAAATTAATATGTTATATTCAGATATATTTCAGTAATTGTTTTTCTTTGTGAGGAATATTTCTATCTGTTCAGCTTTGAGGTTGGCTGGCTTGTTTGTTGTCAATTCAGACGCTTTTCGTTGGGAGGTTATTAAAATTGACTGAAAGATTTCTCATTACCGATTGTATTTATTCACTTGACCTTCTCGGTTGTGTTAAGTGTTAGCTTTATGTAGATTGATCTATTGTAAAACTTCACGAAGGAAATCTGCTTAGTTAACGCAGTCCCTGCTCGACGGACGTTTTTCTTGAATAGGTCATTAAATACTACTGGAAATTTAAGGTCATAAGATTTTTGAGTTGGATAATATTTAAATTAAACATCGTATGAGTTTTAAGGGGGGTGGCATTCTCAAAAGTATGAGTTATAAAAAATAAATAATGAAACAAAAAATATTTCTTTAATATTCCAGTTACATGAAAAATATGGAGAACATTATTCTAGGAAATCATTAGATTGATTAGTAACAATATCGGGGATATTTAAAATTTAAGATGGCTCTCACTTCCTGAAATACTAATCGTCTTAGCTCAGTGTTGCACATTAAAGAAATTGATGTTTATTTTTACACGAAACACATACATATCGAATTTGGTAGCACCCAAATAAAAAAACAAACAATGTAGACACGAGAGCGTTGACGCAGACTGACGAGTAAGTTTTCATTTCAGAAAAATGGAAATAGGATTAGACTTGGGATAATCAAATTTTTTGGTCACTCGAGTTGTGGATTTCTATGTTTCTTTGCTTTTCGAAATGTATTGAAATTCAGAAAATAATTGTAAGTGATGATATATTATACATTTACATCTGGGGTATGTGATAGAAATTTTAGAAACGAACTTGATTTTGAGTAGCATTAGTAAAACCGCATTTTTTATTAATCAATATGAGAGATAATGGAAAGAAATGGTAGTTTAAAATTCATGGGGAGTGTCGTAGGTTGTTCATGTGAATGTGTGTGGTGAATGGGTACATGTAATTGAATGGAGGTAATAATGCAGCTTACTTTTGTTTCCGAAGAAATGGAAATTATACTGAAAACTGTTTAATAGCCTGGCGTTCGGTTGGAGTAATAGGCTCGTGCCCCCTACTTTAATGACCTACTTCAGCCTTTAATATCAATTTTCAACTAACCTTTCAATTTTCTTTAACTGCTATTCAAATAGAGTTTTACCGTATGAGCCTCAATACATTCGAGAGTATAATATACTAAAAGTAACAAACACAGGAATAGTCAATTGAAAATAACAGATTATAATTCAGTTACCAAACGTTAAACTAAGATCTTAATAGCAGGCAATTAACAAATGGAATTGTTTCAGTTGCCTTTGCGTATAGGATGTTTGCATGTTGGTGTTTGTGTGTTTATCTCAAGGCTGTCACTGATCCAGGGATGTAACTACCGTGAAAGTAGAAACACCTTGGGAAAGCTGGCAGCTGGTGATCTGACCACTGTTTCCCCTGTGCAATGAGGCCCGTCTGTCCACTGGGTCTCTTGGACCTACAATGAGAGATTGTTTTTTTCTTTCTTTTTTTTCTCCCCCCCCCCCCTAAACCTGCATATACACATACATACATATGCTGTGATGTGGGATAGGATAAGGATTTTGGGTGAGGATTGCTTTTTTCTGTAATTTATTTATTATCATTTTAAGGTGGTTTTGTAGATAGGAGTCCGTGTGCTGGTTGTCTGAGGAGACGTGCTGAAAATGATCTGTGCATGGTTACAATCGATACTGATAGCTAGGGTATAACGAAAGATAGTCGAAGAGTAGGCTAAAAGGAGAAAGGGTTAGTAGATAGAGATAGGTGTGTTATTGTTTAAGATCAGTGTGAGTGTTGTATTTTAGAAGACTGTGTGCAGGCGTGTCGCCTGTTTTGTGTCTATTATTCCAGTAGGTCTGCTAGTCTTGCAGTGAGGTTTGTTGGTCCTTGCCATTGTTCTGGTCGTACCGGTCTTGGGAAGTCGTCAAACAGTCGGTTGACGGTGCTTGGTAGTCCGTAATAGAATTTGTGGTAGCGTCGTCTGATGAAAGAGGCGATTGCGGGTATGTTGAGCAGTTGGTGTAGTTCTGGTGCTTTGTCTCAAGGATGTATGATATGTGATAGTTTTCAGGATAGAGTTTTGAAACTGCTGAAGCTGTGTAAGAGTCTACTACGGAAGAAGAAATCGAAAGAGGGGTGTTCCGTATGTTAGTATGGGACGTAAGACTCCAGTGTATATTAGTTTCTTCAGTCTGAGTGTGAGCGTCTGTGATCTGAGTATGTGACCAAGGGAGCAGGCTTTTGTCCTGACCTGCTTTAGCTTCCTTGTGAAATGTGTACCGAATGTGAGGTGTTTCCCTAGCTGGATTCCCAGGTAGTTGATCTGTTATGATAGTTTTATTGTTTTGATTTGTATCCTAAAGCTACCTGGTGAAGATACTAGAATGATTGTCTCTAGTAGACTGACTGGCCCTATGGTACCCGGAGGGTCTGTGGTCAGTTCACTCTGAGCCAGCCTGCCACAGCAACTCGTTATTCGTCCAGAGGGGCTAGTAGAAGTGTAAACTCGTTTGTCTACCGCTGATCCATAAGCGCTTCGACAGGAGTCGTTTGTATGTCATGATTTGTATAAAAACGAAATAGAGAAGTAAAAGGGCCAAAAGGACATGCAGTAGTTCGACGACACCTTCTGCATGAGCCTAATAGCACCAGGGAAGGTATCAGGATGAGTGGATAACCACTCAACCAGAAAATAGTTAGAGAACCATCATACTACAGCCTAGCGATTATTTATAATATTTCATTGAAATTTGTTGAGAGAAGGTATTGCACAAAGAGCGCGATGGGGGAAGGTCGAACTGACTTATTAATGAACGACAAACAATATATTAACAAAATCTTCAGTCCGACCAGTAAAGACAGGAAAATTAGTATTTTTATGTCTTCTACACTGAGCCAGTTTAGATTTTTAATGGACCAAATTTCATAATAACCGGCTTATTAATGGATAACTCATTTATTTTGTAATAATGAATGGTACACTCTTTTTCCACGTATTGGTTAAGTTAGAAGGACGAACTATTTCGAAACGCGTGGTGTGAATCTTACCAGAATAGCAGATTTCCCTTAGTGAACATTCGCATAAAAAACCTTGGATAATTACACGGCCAGCAAATGATTGTTATATTTATACGCGGCCTTTGAGGGTAGGAGGAAAATTGTGGAGATGGGAAGTAGAATGGAGATGGAAGGGCGGTGCTGCCTCCACCGAGAGTTGCAGTAACTATTTTCTAGTCGCCAATCCCTTAAATGGCCACTCTCTACAATCAATACTTGTTTACGGTGACACTGAGTCCCGGAGTGCCGCCTGCCCTACCCTAACAATTATGTCTCACTAGATCATACACGACCCCTCACTCAAATCTAGTTATTGCTCCAAGGGCCAATCATGTGTCCATATCACCGCCACCCTTATACGAATCTCGCCACTGCTTGAAACGTCCTTTTGAAGTTTACGCTCAAAAGGGTGGTAACCTGTAATAACCCGTCCCAATTAGCCTTAGTTGCAAAAAGTGGACGTTAATAAATAATAATAATAGTTTACGTTCGTAATGTTTAGACAATGAGTGAATCAGAATAGCTTCGTTAATGTTGACTATATGGCATAAGCTCAGCCATCCGATACATGAGATGTGTGTGTTCTTCTGTGTTATTCTGATGTGAAGTGTTTCTCCTTGCTGGAACTGCCACTGACGACATGTCAGAAAGACTTTAGGTACAAAGTTGAAAGGTTGCTATATACTTATTCTGGCTAATCCTATAATTGTTAGCTTCTTTCTTTTCTTCTTTCTACAAAGTAAAGGAAGTATTGGAATCTCGAACAATTTTTTTATTTTTTTTATTTTAACGGAATTATGCTTCTTGACCTTTCAGGGAGCAGGACCCATTTTGACTAGTTTGGGCGTGACATTTATACTTATGTAGCATAACTCAAAAACTTCTCCACTTAGAATGATGGAATTTCACATTAAGGACTGTTTTACTGCCACCTCATCTTTTTATCAAAATTGATCAAGGGGAATAGAAAATTCCAAAATTATTTGTACCTATTACAGGTGCAAAACAGTTGTATGGAATCATTCTTAGTTCATCATAAAAAGATCTATAAATTATTTTCTATGACATGTTTTGATCCGATTTATTGGAAAGGAGATATGTATTACTTTCAAAGTCTCAAAATCATTTCAAATGAAGAACATTAAAACATTTTGCTTATTTAATGGGAGTAGAAAAAAAGATTTTGTTTCGTTTTTTAATTTTATACAGTTTTTATTCCCCGAGCAACATCGCCACAGTTGCGAAGCTCTAAATAAATGTTATTTGGTGCCTACATCAGATTTTTGAAGTGAAAACCTCTTTAGGCACGTTGTGCACCCCGTAAGGAAGCATTTGCGGGAGAGGAAAAAAGTATGAAATCGCGACACCGCCACCGCCACCGCTAGTACTCAACTCAAAGCTAAAGGAGCTTCTTTTCTTCATAACTCCTGAACCAAATTAGCTAGAGTTTTCGTTCGCATACCATTTTAAAGAGGACAAAACCAGCATCATTTCGTTCACAAATACTATATATCTACCATTTTTACTTTCATAGATATTTTAATCCAAAGTTTAAATAAATTCGAATATTTAAATAAATAAATTCGAATATTTAAATAAATTCCAATATTTAAATAAATTCGAATCAAAACTGTTTGTATCCTACTTTAGCTACCATATACCGATTGTATCAGTTTTAGAAATTGGTGATGATGCTGGCAGTGATGATGGTGCAAGAGTTGTTGAAATTATGGATAGAAATTGATTTTTCTGAGTGTACATAACTTATTTTTGTAAAGCATTTGAAATAATTCTGAAATGTAATTTTTTTTCTTTTATGTAAAATAACTGAAATAATTATGTATAGTATTTTATATTGATAAATAAAACAATTCGTGGTACATTATTTTTTTTTATCACTATTATTTTTGTCATTTCATTTCTTCATGTAAAATAGAACATAACTGTTACTTATTGATAAATAACTAAAAATATTTTTAAAATAAGACTTCGTAAAAAAAATTTCTCAGCAATGCCAAAATTGAGCGATCAAAGCTAAAGGAGTTTTCACTTCTACCGGCAGTCCCCCGACTGCTTCAGTTTTTTTTTTTTGTTTTTTTTTTTACTGAGAATTACAATATCCTCGCAAATTTGGAATTTACTTTTTTGTTCTGCACATGTCATTGCACGTAGTATTTTGTGCACTGTATTTATCGAGTTATTATTAACGTTTTTTTCTGTGATATTGTAAATTATGTTTTCTAACTGATTAAAAAAAAATAAGCTAACGTAGAAAAAACAAGTAAAAGGAAAAATTCTAAGTTAAAAGAAATATCCAAAATATAAACAGTGGGAAAACAATTATAATTACGATATTTTAATTAGGGCAAGGTAAGTAAATAATTTAGTGGAAATTTGAATTATATTTTTTGTAGCAAACATTAAAACTGGAAGAATTTCTTTCGTTTATGGAGCCAAAAAGTGTATCAATAACCGATACTACTTTTGTTAAAACTCTTATTCGAAGCGGCAAATTAATGCCATTTAATTGTGAAGGTAACGTAATTTTATGTTGTACAGTTTAACATTATACTCATTTGCCTTCTTAAGTATTTGTCTAATTGAAAACAAGAAAAGTGCTTTGTCGTGTCTGGTACTCTCACAGCATCCATTCGTCCATCTTCGCTATCTTCTCATATATTACCACTGATGTTATCTTATAGGATATGAGGAAAAGAGCTATATTTCTATAGTTTTAGAATTTAAATTGTTATGCTTTCTATTCATTGGGAAAATTTACCCAATTTTTCTGGATGTTCCCCCTTTTTGAGATATAGTGAAGATCACCCAATAACTCTATTTCTTGTTTATTGTGTCTCCTTTGTACTTATGTTAATCCCAAAGGGGGGAAGTCCGGCCTAGGAAACTTGACATTTCTTAGAGACAAGACAGTTTCCATTCTACTTCAGTCTGCTTTGATTCCAGTGACCTCATGATTCCATGTGTTCACCATAAGGTGCATAACTACCTCACCGATTCCAGGTGTCAGCAAATCTTTTACGTACTGCGATCACCTACCTTTGGCTTGGTCGCTTTCTGCGAAACGGTTTCCTTATTGGTCGAAACAGTACCATTCAACTCACTGAATCTTAATCTTTTCGAGACCTTGTAAAACTAAACATTTTGGGGGGGGGGGTATTTATACCAGATTTTTCCCATAGAATTCTTGTCCAGATTAAATTTTGTATTGTGATTAAATAGGGATAAATGGTTGTTTTTATAGAAATGTCTTAGACTTCAGGCTCTACACATTCTAACTCTACTATTCGCGGAATAATTTGTTAATCTAAAGTGCAGGTTACAGCTCAAATCTCGTTTACCTACAGTTCTTCTAGGATCTAGGGAAAAGAAGGAAAGATCGTAAAGTTGGCATCGTGTGTGTGTGTGATTTCAGGATGTGGGAATTGTGATTTTCGTTGACGAAATAAATGAATTTATATGACTTGTAATAAATACCTCGTCCTTCAGGTTTACTAATTAACATACATGTTATTTACAAATTGTACGGTTCATGTAGAAAATATTCCCTCATTACACATGGATAATTTGTAAAGCAAAACATTAAAAAAAGATAATATCTGTATACTTATTGTAAATAAGATGAAGATATTTAAAAAATTCATGATATACACAAAGTATGTATGGTACATGCAGAAAATAAACGGCCTTTGTAAATGGTTGATGCACTTGTGTAAAAAGAATACAAAATATTATAGGCACACAAACACACACACACACACACACACACACACACACACACACACACACACACACACACACACAAACACACACATATATATATATATATATATATATATATATATATATATATATACATGATATGATGTGGGAATTGTTAATTTATATTATTTTTAAGCAATCTTTCGTCCTTCAGGTATCTAAAAACAAATAAATTCTCAATGATTGACCATTTGCTTGAGTATTTAGGATAAATCAAGCATTATTTATATCACTACATATATGAACTAATCTAATGAAAGCTAAGCTTACATTGACTCTATTATGTGTGATCGGAAAAATCCTTTCCGTCATAATTTGAATTCCTAAACATATGCCATATCCATTAACCAAGCATTAACAAATATTAGATGGAAACAGTTAATAAATTAATGGATTTTTAAAAGTTTTGAACAGGGTGTCTGTTTTTAGTTAAGGATTATTCATTATTTGTTACCGAATTGCCTTTTAGAAATGGTGCCTATGTGAAAATAAGGAAAGTAAACAGATGTAAAAATTTAAACAGATTTTTATTTTAATATTGCATAGTAGATTTAGCGGAATAGCTTCTGTTTTGATGGATGACATTTATTATTTATTTAATGACAGTAATTTTCGTAGTCTCATAATATTAAGATGCCAGTTATGACTAATATTGTTGAAAACGTGATTGGTTTTCCAGAGGTTTTGAATATTTTTTTATTGCTACTCTAGCTATATAAATAAATGGAACAAGTGAAAGAAAAAGAAATTATAATGATGTAAAAATGTAAGGATTGGCTCTACTGAAAGTAGAGATTATTGCTATAGTAATTAAACTTTAAGATCTATATTGTTGTTTTCAGGTTATACTGTTAATTTGCTAGTTTATATTTTTCAGGAGTATAAAATCAATATTAAAAAATAAATGTGGTGTGTATACTTCGGTGTATTTTCATTATTCATTTTTTAAATTCTTTTCTCTAATAATAGTCATCTCAACTTTAGAAAAATGTAAGAGACTCTGTGAACGCTGTCCCTGATGTAACAACTTCAATTATTTAGGATGTGCAAGCAACTGAAGGATGGGGCTGGAGCAAACCTCGAGTGTAGTTCTATTGAGCCTTGCTGATACCTTTGTTGTTGGTCAGTCTCAAGCAGAGGTCAATGGAGAGCATCTGCATACACTTGTGACCCGCTTTATACCCTTATTCGTTTTCATTGTGACCTCCTGTTCATCGGAACAACGCCAGGCATGCCAGCAGCATATCCAACATCATACACACACAGACAAACACACACACACACAAACACACTCACACACACACACACACACACACACACACACACACACACACACACACACACGCCATCTTTCTCGCATACACACCCACTCAGAATAAACTCCTAATTATTATTGGATGAGGGTTGGGGGACTAATTAATTGGTTCATTAGTGGATTGACCGAAAATGGAAATCAATCATCACGAAATACTTTTCATAACGACTTAACAGCAAATCGTTCTAACTTCATACTGAAGAAACTATTCAAAGTCGCCTTTTTCCTATTATTTAACTCACTTTTATCATAAAGGACCATTTCCCTTAACCAAGACTAATGATTATTTAAGTACACTCTGAACGGCTAAAATTACTAAATGTATTGTTCAGGGCGTTTGGGTCTGATCAGGGCTTTAATATTACTATAAAAAATTGATTTAAACAAAACCAATTTTTAACAATTTAAGATATTTGAATATTTATCAGAAATTTAGGTTATTTATGTTATTTGGATGCTTACAAATAAAATCTATATTACCAACAAGGCTGAAAACAATTACCAAATAATATAAATAAGTTTAATTTCGTATAAATATTTAAATAACATGAGTCTTTACAAATCTATGTCGTAAATTAGATCTAAACTTCTGCAACAACGCAACTACGAATAAAATTCTTTGTTTTCAGGAAAGGTGTAGCACCAAGGTATACTGTTCAAACTAAAAAATGAACTCCCTTTCACCTACTACCTCATTCTTAAATCATACCTTTCCGACAGACATTTTCAAGTTTTATTTGGTTCCTCAGTCTCTCCCTTATTTCCCCAGCTGGCAGGTGTACCACAGGAGGGTATCCTAAGTCCTTTCTTATTCCTTACCTATACTGCCGACATCCCATCACATCCTGAAGCTTCCCTTCTCACGTATGCAGATGATACTGCAATCTTGACGTCCAACTCAGACCCAGATATGGCATCCGCATCTTTACAAGAACACCTAGCTCTGCTAGAATCTTGGCTGACTCAGTGGAGGATCAAAGTCAACAGCAGCAAATCAAGTCATGAAACATTAACTCTCCGACACTCCATTTTCTCTCCAGTTACACTCAATAGCGCACTAATTCCTCAAAAATCACAAATTAGGTATCTAGAACTCACATTAGACAAGCGACTAACTTGGAAACCTCACATCACACTAAAAAGACAAGAACTGAATCGACGGTAAAGACTTCTACTAAGACTGCTTGACAACATATCTGAACTATCTCTATATAACAAACGATTGACTTATACGACAGTACTCAGACCAATATGGACATACGGACTTGAACTTTGGGGCTCCACTAAACCTTAAAAATCCTACAAAGTACAAACCCTCCAATCCAGAATACTCCGCAGAATTACAGATTCCCCATTATACGTATCCAATTTAACTCTCCATAACGATCTCAACATTCCTTTTGTCTATACCCTCGCAAAATCCCGTTATCAGAAATTCCCTCTCTCCTTCCCGCAGATCCTAATCTTTTAGTTGAATCGCTTTCATCTACCCATATTCCAGAAAACCCAAAACGACGTCTGAAGCGTAAGTGGCCAAGAAATCTTCTTGTATAGTGCACAGTATTACTCAATATAGCACAATCCAATGTTCCCTCCATTGTGGGTATTGTCTATGGGCAACTTCCCACCTCAAGTCAATTTACTTGTAATATTTAATTTTATTTCAAATAAACGAATAAAAAAAAAAGAAAAATGTATGTTATTTTACTATGTTACAACTGTTATTGTTGTGTGTTACCATAATTTTATATATATATATATATATATATATATATACACACACATTTATAATAATAATGACATGAGTATTATATATATTCTGTTGTTATGGGGTGCCCGAGTGTTATGTATCTGAATATATGTGTGAGTATGGTGTGAGTGTGAATATTGTATATTGTTGAGGTGTGTTTATGGTATTATGTTACAGTATATGTCCACCAACATTGACCAAAACTCCAAAAAGAATAACAACACCATATATAAATATAACCTGGTCGAAAACATCAACACAAATATATGTATATGTATATATATATATATATATATATATATATATAAACATCCACGTGTGTGTGCTTGTGTGTGTATTTAATGTAAGCGGAGAGCGGAAAAGACGAGGGGGTAAGGTAGCCGCATTGCGGGGTGGGTGGTGGATGCAGGGCTCGCCGTCTAGGGAAACAGGTGAAGGCTCAGCCTTGCAACTGGGGACAGGGCCTCTCTACTCAATCCTCCCTCCCTCCCAGTGGATAATATAAATGTCTCACAGCTGTTCAACTCGCCGCCTCACCTGTCTCCATTTCACCCCTCTCAAACAAAACAAATACTTTACAGCCACTTCAAGTAGCGTCTTCAGTACCGCTATCATTTGTTTTAATGAACCATTCACGAGCGCGTATGAACGAATTCGGATCTTCTTGGTAAGCTGACTGTAGCTGGGTATATTTTTGTGGAGTTCCGAGTACTGAATTTATTTAGTAGTTTGCAAAAGTCATAGAAAAAGCCAGCGGGTTTTCTTAATACTTTGAGATGTAATGCGGGTTTCATATTTAATTTTAGGTTCAAACAAATCTAATTCCCCCAACCCAATCTTATTAAAGAAGATGCTTTAATAATAATATTAAAAAAAGTCCGGCACGCAGGGGCTGCGTAAACTGAGCTGATTTCCCACGTGAAGTTTTACAATAGACAAATTTCACGAGAGCCAAACAGTCATGGAAACGGTCGAACTTGCTTTTACCGGAAATGCAGGACTAGAACCGAAGTTAGCCAATCTCATCTCGTCCGTTATGAGCACACACTT
Source organism: Riptortus pedestris (assembly GCA_019009955.1). NCBI lineage: Eukaryota > Metazoa > Arthropoda > Insecta > Hemiptera > Alydidae > Riptortus > Riptortus pedestris. Next base: position 61,872,321 of record CM032233.1, on the reverse strand, counting down.
AATAAAAATGCAAATATCACGGTTAATATTCAACATAGAGAATAAATGTATATAATAAAATGTATAGTCAATTTAATTTGCAATAAGATTGATTCTATACAATTTTTCGTTCCGACATATAGTAACGGAGATATTTAGAATTTTCAAAAATTCCCCCTCTAAACCCCTTCTTCAACTGGTCCGAGTTCATCCATTAACTAACTCGATCTTTATGTTTACATAAAACGTTTAAATATCGAGCAAGCAAAAATTGCGACCGCTAGAGCGTTAACAGACAAATATCTCCCTCTTTCTCTCTCTCTCTCTCCCTATATATATATATATATATATATATATATATATATATATATATATATATAATTTTGAACGGACCTCATTTTCATCTCCTGGGTAGGCTCGATGAACATTTGAAGAAAATTTTGAAAATCGCTTCACGAGTACGACCTCAATAGCAGATTTCCCTTGAGGGAAATCTGCTAAAAACATCTCATGTGCGCGCCACATGACTAAATTGTGCTTCAATTATATTGTTACGTTTATTACAAAAGATAATGAACGTTGATTATTATAGCTCTTTTGGATTGCAAAATTAAACACACAAACTTTCAACATTTTTTCACTGTACAATTTATTTTACAATGCACTACACACTTGGTAAATTATTCTTCACTACTACTCACGGTATGCACTGATAACTTCACTTCTTATTGCATAGGAAAATAACTCACGATCACGGGAATCACTGAAGATCACAAAACACGGCACTGCACTGATCTTCATATTAAACGGCACTGGACTGATCTACACATAAGACACTGTACCGAAACATTCACTGTTCACTATAGCTGCACTGAACGCACTGGCATTCACTAGAAGGGAACTGAGAAAAAACTAACTGTCGGGCGACTTTTATATGTCACGGGTTGGCATAGATTTCAGACGGGTGTCGCCGAGAACATTCCTGGAGCGAACGGCCCTTCCATCGGTCGGTTGCTTTCATCTACTTCGTACTTCTTAAATACGATATTAACTCTGTGTGATTTTTTTCATGTACGCAGTTTTCACAACATTATTATACGACATCTCTGTTGCATCAATGCATCAAATCGAATATATCCCAAAATAAAATATAGAGATCTTCTAATGATAAACAAAAAAGACCCTGTATAAATTCCATATTCATACGAAAAAGTTTGAAATTTCTTATATTGACCATTCTTAACCCCCCTCCCCCTCCTTCCATAATCACTCCCGATCAAAAGGAGTGCTCATCTAGATTTTACAAAAATCCCAAATTTGATATTTTAACATTCTAAGACTAGCCGTTGTGGAATTATGAGAGATAGGTATTATACGTACAGACACCAACTAGTTAAAAGTCCGTCACGCAGGGGCTGCTTTAACTAAGCAGATTCCCATGTGCACCACGTATTTGCATTTATCTCAAATCTTAAAAGTTTAATGAGATATTTGGTATTATACTTCAAATAAAATGCTACTTTATATAACAGCTTATTATTAATATTAAATGAGTAGGAGTGGGGAGCGGAGTTTACTGAAGGCCGAAAACTAAAGAATGAAAATATCTCGGTTAATAATCAGGATAGCGAAAAAATACGTTTAACAACATTTATAGAACATTACATTTGCATTACGAATTTCAGCCGTTAACGAACTTGATCTTTAGTTTTACATGAAACTTTTAAATGCCAAGTTTGGTAACGATCAAATAAAAATACGACAGCTAGTGCTTTAACAGATATATATATATATATATATATATATATATATATATATATATATATATAGTTTTAAACGGACCTCATTTTCGTTATCTTCTGGGTTGGATCGATGGAGATTTGAGGAAATTCTTCAAAAATCGCGTCATGAGTACCACCTCACATACATATATGTGTGTATACGGTTTTGAACTTCGTAAAAGGAAGTAAAATAGTCACACTTATTTTTTAATTGTTTAGTTCTAGGACAATTTTACTATATGAAAAAAGGACTTGCTTAACGTTACTTTAATATTCCTAACAGCATAGACAATAAAATAAAAAATTACCGTTTTTACAGAAATCAAAATCACTTCCCAATTAAAAATATACAAAATTGATTTATAGCCCAACATCCCTTTCTCTTTCGAATCTTCCTTTTAACGTTGGAAAAATCATAAATGACCCGGTTTTAATTATTCATACGTACAATGAAATAAAAAGAAAGTAATACACGCCAGAACATCTAACTAGTAGCTTAGGCAGACTAAGTGATCCCTAAATGATATAGTTAACAGAAAAAAAATCGTCTAGGGTTTCGTGAAAAACCTATAAACTAACATAGGTGGAACACAAATGCACATTTAGAGCTTACGATAAAAATTGTTGATTATATTTCCTTAGTCCAAGAGAGATGGAGTCCGTTCGTGATCTCTTTCCACTCCATTTTCTACTTCTGGCACGTCTAAGTCCAGTCCATAAAACGTCTTGCCGTCATGATTCTGCCTCCTAGCAACATCTTAGCCCGCCTGTCGAGCTCTGTAAGCTTTTCATGACCACTCAAAGAGGCTTATCTTCTGTGGCCAGCCCTCTTTCCGATATTCGCATTTGACAAGAGCCCTGCTCTTTCATTCCCATCCCAAAATGCTACCCTTCATTTCCCCTCAACGTGGATACCTCTTTAAGGATTAGTGTCCACATATAGTAATAGTAACATTTTTTTATTTATTTCGTCTTGGGAAAAGTTCCCATACAAAGAGAGTGTGTATGAAAGATAATGCATATATACATATATCGTAGCCTTGATTTTATTTATAACTTTATATCTGACTCCATACGTACATATAAATAATTTATTACATTAAACTAAATATAATTTATTTTTAAAATATTCCATTGCAATTAAGGAATCGATTTAATCTTCTAACATGAATGTCTAAGGTTAAGGCTTCTGATAATATATTGAAGGAGGGCGTTAGTAGTTGATAAATCAAGAGGCAAGTTTTTACAAACAAGCTTCTGCTGTTCTTATTATATTCCATACAACTTTTAGAATAAGATGAGGCAGAGGCACACACACACACACACACACACACACACACACACACACACACACACACACACACATAAACTTAACTCAATATTTATTACCTTCTATTTGTCTGAAAAAAGTCCGTCACGCAGGGGCGGCGTAAACTAAGCAGATTTCCCTCGTGAAGTTGAACAATAGAGAAATCTATATAATGGTAACACAATAGCACATTCAATACCAAGTGAATAAATACAAATGATAATAAGAAAAATCCAGAGGGCCTATACAAACAGGTCTGCCAACGGCTCAGCGGAAAGAAAAACAATAACTGAAGGGGGGTCAGGTTAGCCATGTGAGTTAAAGCGTTGACCTTAATATGGTAATCCTATATATATGGTGGTCCTATATGGCGTTGGTTCATGGTAATCCTAGAGTGGCGAGTTCGATTCCCGCCTGGGCAAAGGAATTTATTTAGTGGCGGAATTCATTAAATAAAATCCTTAGTTTCACCCTGGCTAGAAAAGGGTGGTAACCTGTAGATAACCCGTCCCAATTAGCCTTAGTTGCAAAAAGTGGACGTTAATAAATAAATAAAACAATAACTGAAACATATCAGAATATAACATATTCATTTTATTGAAAACTATGTACTATACCTAGTACTGTAATTTATAATGAATCAGAATAATTTTTATCTCAATCAATCAAATTTTATTAGTCCAAAGAATTTAAGACGTGGGGGGGGGGGGGTCACAAGAACATATTTGCATCTATCTCGATTAATAAAGGTCTTTGGAAAACAATATTTGGTATTTAAGCTTAGAATAATGTGGTTTAATACATAACAGAGTATTTTTAATGTAACACGAGTCGAAGAAGGGGTTTACTGAAAACTGAAAATATCTCGGTTGATAATCAAGATTTATTCTATTCACTTTTTTCATCCGACTTATAGTAATGGAGATATTGCGAATTTTCAAATTTTCAAACCCTCCCTCCCCCTGGTCCGATTTCAGCCGTTAACGTACTTGATCTTTCTTTTTGCATAAAATGACTTAATATCAAGTTAGGTAACGATCAAACATAAATTACAACCGCTAGAGCGGAAACAGACAAATTTAAATATATATATATATATACACAGTTTTGAACGTACTTCATTTTCGTCATCTACTACGTAGGATCGATGTACATTTGAAGAAAAGATTGAAAATTGCGCCATGAGTACTACCTCAATAGCTGATTTCCCTCAAGGGAAATCTGCTAAAAGTGCTAGAAAATCACGTCACATAGACTAACGTGCTAAAATCTATATATATATAAAATAGTAACCTCTGTCTGTACATTGATTTTTTTCGCGAAATTTCACGATAACTTTTCGTTTCACATGTCATAAACACCATAACTACATTTTGTTTCTTTGGTGTCTGTTTGTTTGTTTGTTTGTTTATTTGTTTGTTTGTTTGTTTATTTGTTTGTTTGTTACCTTTTCACGCATAAACGGCTGAACCGAATTTTATGAAACTTGGTATGTATATTACTACTAGCCCAACTTGGACTTTAGGCTATATTAATATTCTCTAAGACAAACAGGAGTGGGGTTATAAGGGAGGCATGAAATTAAAAATAGCGATATTTCCTTTCCTATTGGTTTCTCAGCAAATATGCACATAACAAAAGTTATTTATTGTGTTATTTAGAGTAACTTTTGTTATATACACTTTCGTCGTATACCGAAGTATAAATGAGTTATATGCTAAAAACTGCTGGGAGTCAACAATTTTATTTGGCACAAAAGAATCAACCGAACTAAATAAAACTCGGTACGTGTATTAGCACTAACGCTTTCATTATAACAAGCTATTCCAACATTTCTAGGGACGGGCAGGAGTGGGGGTTATAAGGGAAGCCAGAAATTAAAAATAGCGATATTTCGTTTCCTATTGGGCTTTTGGCTAATATGAACATAACAAAAGTTGTTTATTTAGTTATTTAGAGTAACTTTTGTTATATACACTTTTTTCTTATACCGAATTTTAAACGAGATATACACTATAAACTAATGCGGGAGTCAACTATTTCATTGGGCGCTAACAATTAAACCGAACTTAAAAAAACTCAGTATGTCAATTAGCATTAATTCTTCCATGATTATAAGCTATATTAAAATGTTTAGGTTAGAACGGGAGTGGGGGTTATAAGGGAGGCCTGAAATAAAAATTCGAGAAATTTCATTGTCTATTTGTTTTTCGACAAACATGCACATAACAAAAGTTGTTTACTTTGTAATTTAGATTAACTTTTGTTTTATACATTTCTCCAGGAACAATGTGTGGAGAAATTTGCGTAGAAATATTGATATGCTCAACAATTCATTCCAATTTGAACTATCAGGTACCTCACTTCGAAAAATTAATTCAAATCTATGTTAATATTTTGTCCTTAATAACTGAAATCTACACATAATGCACAGGAGACGGGGAACATGACAATTTGGAGGACAGTGAAGACTTACATAAAAAATTAATTTTATTATTAACAAATGCCAACAACGGGTATTAACCCTAAACACTGCGACGGGTAAATGTCAAATATTGTGCAAAGTAAAGCCTTGTCAAAAAAAATACCATCACCATTCAGCCTCAAATCAATTCCCGGGCGAAGCCGGGTATCTGAGCTAGTGGCTTTTAAAATAGTTTCACAGAATATAAGAGCCACTTTTAAGTCTAAGTACTTACCTAAGAAAATAGAAACTAATCGGAAACTTTTACATTATAGCACTCTCCAAGCAAACTTTTACTTTATAGAGCACCAAACAATGAGGTCGAAATTTGGTAGCTGGGATCTTTACTATTTATAATACTATGAGGTTATGGGTTTTTCTAGCATTTGCCAGTTCATTGATTTAGCAGATTTCCCTCAACCGAAAACAGCTATCGAGGTTATTATTATGAGGTGATATTCGAAACATATCATATATGTCCGTCGACCCTACCCACAAGAATTGTGAAAATGAAGCCCGTTCAAAACTATATATATATATATATATATATATATATATATATATATATATATATATATATATCTTAACGCTCCTTCATCCTACCAAATGCTATATTTAGACGTTTTATTTAAAACTCACGAAAAGTTCGTTAATGGCGGAAATAAGGCCAGTGGAAGGGGGAGGGGTTTAGATGGGGAATTTAGAAAATTCGAATTTCCATTTTGTGAGATTCATTAAATACGTTATGTGATGACTTCATCAATTAAGATTTTATGTTCTTCATGCCATTATGTTTATTTGATCTGTACCATAATCGTAATTAAACATTTTCAAAGCCAAAGTTCATAGTCATTAATGGCTGAAATTCGGGAAAATAATCGAGGGGGGGAAGGGGTGTATTTAGTTATACTTCCTTAGGATAAATATTAAGCGTGTTATTCGTAATTTCGAGTTTTGAGTCTTCAGTAAATCCTCAATTCTGCTCATCGGATTTTTATTTAGAAATAGAAAATATATATGGAGAAGAGATCAATACTATGTCATAGGAACACGTGGTGTATCTGTTTATTTTACACAGCCCCTGCGTGACGGACTTTTTGGGATAGTACTCGTAAATATGAAATCGATACGGTACTTGTTATCTCTACCTCATTAATCTGCGCAGTCTTAAGTGAAGGTGTCTGCATCTATTAGACAGGAAGTTTCTTTTGTCAATTTTTATAGTACTGTCCATACATTTAATGACTCTTTGCTATATTCATGATGTTTTTAGCAGATTTCCGTTATGGGATTAGCTATTGGCGTCTTACTCATGAAGCGAGTTTCGAAACATTTCCTCAAATGTCCATCGATGCTGCCTAGGAGATGATGAAAATGAGGCTCTTTCAACATGTTTCATATATGTATATATATATATATATATATATATATATATATATATATATATATATATACTATTGTTTTCTTTGATCCTTACCAAACTGGATATCTAAACGTTTAATTTAAAAATAATGATCAAGTTCGTTAACGGTTAAAATCGGACCAGAGAGAAGGGGGGGTTAGAGGGGGATTTTGAAAATTGAAAATGTTTCCATTATCATGGATTTGGTCAAAACTTGTGTGGAATGAATCTTATTGCTAATGTTGTGTACAATGTTTTCACTATCTTAATTATTATTAACCGAGATATTTGCATTTTTTAGTTTTCGGCCTTTAATAAACCCCCACGTCTACTCATGTCATAGTAACTATAAGCTGTTATATTATGAAGCACTTCATTTGAAGTCTAAATGCCAAATATTGTTCTCATTAAACGTTTTCTCTTTGAGATAAATGCAAATACGTGACGCACGTGGGAAATCTGCTCAGTTAACGCAGCTCCTGCTTGACGGAGTTTTCAGAGGTGTATGAATTTCATCTGACGCTTCCTTTACCGATCACTCATTTGGTTACCCAACTTAAATTGAAAAGACAGAGAATTGAACACGAGGGTAGGATATATCCTACATGATAATGAGCTAAATTAACCTATTTGTGGCAAATAAGTCAATAATGCTGGGTTGAATTGGAAAAGTATATGAAGGAAATGGGTCAAATCAAAGGGAATTCTATTGATATCAAATACTAAGAAGGTGCACGTGGGCGTCCCCTTTGTTGCCACGCTAATAAACCGCTATTATAAAAGCCACGCGTGTGCCACTGCCATTATTCTTTAATGCAGAATACATAACGGAGATGGAAATGATTCTTTTTTTCTTTTCGTTTTTTTAAACATTTGTGTTATAAAAGTTAAATTCTGAATAGACACTTCTATTCTCTATGCTAACATTTTTAAAAACAATGTGAATCTTAGCAAAATATAAAGTCCACCACGCAGGGGCTGTGTAAACTATATTCCCCACGTACTGATATAACATATTCTCTTTTTCTATGTAAAAAAAAAAAACCGATGAGTAGAAGGAGGGGGGGGGTGTTACTGGCGGCTAAAACAAGAAAGCGGGAATACTTGAGTTACGAGAAAATGCATAGAAAAACGATTTTAGATCATCAATTGTTTAACAATATTATTTGTATAATATTTTATTATATTTTAGAATTCCCCCTCTCTAACCCCCCACTATTCCACCTCCCCCCCCCCCTTTTCAGCCAATAGCTAATACGATTTGTAGTATTGACTGAATCGGATAAATATGGAGTACCGTATAGAAACTAAAAGTTCACTGAAAACCATATTTGGTATTTAACCTTGGAATGATATGGTTCATGATATAACAGCATATTGTTGATATAACATGAGTAGGAGTAAGAAGTTTACTGAAAGCCGAAATTTAAAAATCCTAATATCTCGGGTAATTTTCATGATACAGAAAATATGTATAGAACATCATTTATAGAACAATAAATTTTCAGTAAGATTAGTTCTATACACTTTTTCGATCTCACTTATAATAACGGAGATATTTGAATTTTCGAAATTCCTCCGACTGGTCTAATTTATCCGTGATATTCATTTTTACATAAAACGTTTAAATATAGAGTTTGATAACGATCGGACAAAATTTGTGACAGCTAGAGCCTTAAGAGACGAATATATATGTCTATATATATATATATATATATATATATATATATATATATATATATATATATGACTTTGAACGGACTTCATTTTCATCATCTACTAGGTAGGATCGATGGGTATTTGAAATAATTTTTCGAAAATCGCGTCATCAGTACAATCCCTTACGGAAAATCTGCTAAAATAAGGATATATTCTAGAGTGATTTGGATTTTCTGAGGTAGTAGTAATAAAATAAGGTTTAAAATTAAACTTTCAGTGAAGAAACCAAAGCATGAACAATTTAAAAAAAATGACATTTAGGTGATTACGAAGTCTTTCTTGAAGAGATAAAAGACACTGGTGTACTTGAAAAGTAGGTGAGATGAAGCCAAAAACTTGAAGCATAGTTCCGAAAATGTATGTGATTTATGAATACGTATTGGTACTAGTTGAAACAATAGGAGTAATAAAATCCTATACAAATCATCTGTATCACTAAGAGTGGGAGAAAAGTATAATTTTTTTTTCTTCATTCCTCTCCCCCTTAGTCGATTTAAATCTTATTAAACCACCTTATTGTTTGTGGCACATGCGTACAGACGTCATGCCGAATTTAGATGGATTCATAGTGGTATAAATCGGTTGAAATCTGAAAACAAAATTTTTATAAATACTTAAATTTGAGCCAAAAATATGATTATAATTTCTGAAACCTTTTGAAGCATAAAAAAAAAAAAAGAAAGAAAAAGAATTCTTGTCATTGGCAAGGGAGTTTCACTTTTCATAAGTGCATTAAGAATTGTAAACATTCGAGCTCCATATGGCATATTTAACAACAATGAAACCTGAAGGGTGTAGCATTCAATTAAAGTATTGTCAAATTTTTAGAACTCTATGGGGCCGTAAACAAGTACTGGTGTTGGTACTGAAAATAAACAGTCAGTTGCGTGATTCAACAGCGCTTGTAGTTTTGATCGGACGGAACAAAAGTCCGGTAGAAATGTTCCCTTGTAATGTTTTCAGAAAACTGCAATGTCACTAAAACGTTTTTGTATAGTTGTGAAGAGCAGCAAGTATTAAACTACTTAATATATACGAGAGGTCTATCTTGAGGACTATTAGAACATTAAAAGTTTGATTGATTGATGATTATTGAAAACTGAATGAGACATTATATTTTGTGTTATACCCCTTCCTGATGAACAGCTGCATCATATAAAGGAGAGAATTAAAGAAAAAGTCATTATAAAACAAGTCTTATATTAAGCGGAATACATGCGTATTAGTATTGCAATTTAAATATAGAAGAAGTGCTTTAAAATACTCAATACGTTCGAATGGTCACAGTAAAGAAATGATGGAACACGTACAACTAAATTCTCTCTTATGGTGGAGCTCAAAGACTCGAAATCCAATATTGTATTAAATTTTAGATTACATAAAACAACCAGTGCTAACACCCGTGGACCACCCCCCACCCGGGAGGTTAAATACAATATTTCATCCCCTATCAATCAAATTGAGTATCTGTATAACGCTACCCACTTTGATTGATAGGGGAGATATTGTTTTTAACCTACCCTCTCTGAGAGGTGATAACAATCAAATATGACGATATATAATACACATATATATCGTTATAAAAACTGCAACGAAACAACTATACAATGGTATATATATATATATATATATATATATATATATATATATATATATATATATATATATATAATTTATGTATGTATCTATCAAGTAGCACAGGGCAGCGGAAAAAGACTAGTTAGGCGATCCAACCTTTGACTTTTACCTTAATTCCCTTAAGGACGGTTCATTCGAATCTTGAGTATTTGTGTTTGTTTGAAGGAACGCAGTTTTTTTTTTTATGATTCAGCCACCATTGCGTTAAAAGGCATATATAAATTTATAAAAGATGCCGACATAAACGGGGATTGAAAGTGACATGATATATTTAGCGTTACAGTTGCTCTGAGCAAAGATGTGCGAGTGTGTATGTGTGTGTGTGTGTGTGTGTGTACACGTATAAATTTGTGGGGGCCTTATTTTTAGAAGATTTCCCTTAAGGGAAATCAAATAATGAGGTCGTACTCATAATGCGATTTTCGAAAAAATTCCATAAATGTCCATCGATTCTGAAAATCCATCGTTGATGAAAAAGAGGTCCGTTTAAATTTATATATATATATATATATATATATATATATATTTGTTTGTTACAGCTCTAGCGGTCACAATTTTTGTTTGATGAGTACCAAACTGAATATTTAAACGTTTTATGTAAAACTAAAGATCAAGTTCGTTAACGGCTGTAATCGAACCAGTGGGAGGGGAGGAGTTTAGAGGGAAGATTTTTGAGAAAAATTCAAAATATCTCCGTTACTATACGTCGTATCGAATAATTGTATAGAACCAAGATTATTGAAATTTTCATGTTATATAAATATTGTCATATGTATGCTTTCTCTGTCTTCAATAGTAACCAAGATATTGGCATTTTTTAGATTTCAGTCTTCAGTGAACCCCACATTAAAAATAAGATTATTATTATTATTATTTATTAACGTCCACTTTTTGCAACTTAGGCTAATCGGGACGGGTTATCTACAGGTTATCACCCTTTTCTAGCCAGGGTGGGATTTTAGGACGTTATTTAATGAATTTCGTCACTAAATAATTTCCTTTGCCCAGGCAAGAATCGAACTCGCCACTCTAGGTTTACCATGTGAGATAAAGGTCAACGCTTTAATTCGCATGGCTAACCTGAGCCCCTTAAAAATAAGAGAAAATATCATGAAACATCTTATTCCAAGCAAAACTATACGTTATTGTTTTGAACGGACCTTTACTAAGCGAGATTTGCTTAATATATATATATATATATATATATATATATATATATATATATATTTATATAGGGTGTCCCCCCGTAAGTTTCCGTGCTACCCCCCTAAAAATGGGCAATTGTATTGATAAAATGTTGAGACAGGGAGTGCCATAATTGTGACCCCTGAAGAACCTTTTCAGTCCATATTCAACCTCGTAACCTTCTCAACTACTTCTCCAGCGACCACAAATTTGGAACTTCCAAAGGGATGCCATACTTTTTATGAGGGATTCTTTTAAAAAAAAATCAAATCCTAAAAAGAGTTTATATCAGTTAATTTATCGATTTGGCTCACTCACCCTTTAGCCGTAAAATGATTAAATCTTTATTTTGAAAACGGTCCATTTTATTGAAAAATGCTGGTTCATAAAAGTTGTAGCTAACAAAATGGTTTTTGAAACAAGTTTCGGGAAAAAGGAATGGTATCTGAAATATATATATATAACGAAATAGCCCCAAAGCATTCTTGAATGAATCCAAAAAAAAAAACGATATAAACTCTTTTTAGGATTTATTTTTTACAAGAATCCCTCATAAAGAGTATGGCAATCCATTGGAAATTCCAAAGATATGGTTGTTGGTGAAGTGCTGGAGAAGGTGACGAAGTTGAATATCGGCTGAAAATATCCTTCAGGGGTCACAATTATCGCACACCAAGTCTCAGCCATTTTTATTAATATAATTGGCGATTTTAAGAGTGGGGGAAGGTGGCATGGGAGCTTGGTGTATTTATATATTGAACAGACATCATTTTCATCATCTCTTAGATAGTATTAATGGGCATTTGAAGAAGTTTTTGGATGTTTGTGCATAACCTATATATCCGATTTCCCTGGTACTCGTAAATCCGGTAAAATATCCAATGAAAACTAAGCCATCCTCTGTGTGTATGTGGGGCAGGTAGTGAGCGCTAGTGGTGCTGGGGTTAGGGCAGATTGCGCCAGGATGGGAGTCCCTACTACCCCTCTAACCCCTCCTTTCCTGCGGTAATGGTGCGAAACTCGGCCAATTCCACCCACCCCTCCTCACCTCTTATCGATCTCATATTTTTGTATTAAGATATTTATATTCTTTTTGTAATCCCCTGTCACGACGGCCAATAGGTAGTGCAATAATGAGTAACAATCTCCCCCCCCATTCTCCGTTCAACACGCGTTGCCCTATAGATGGGATCCAGGTCAACATATGTCAATGGTCAGAAAGCTGCAATGTTAGCAGTATTTCACCAAATAGTAAAGTCATAATTTAGACCCCATGGGCTCATTACAATTTCATTAAAATGTGTTATTTTTACTAACTGATTGTGTATAAATATTTTAAAATTAGAAAATTATACATGTATTGTTCTTGTATTGTTAGGTTTTAAACACTATTTTGTACTAAACTGTACTGTAATATTATACCATTACTGATGTTAATAGTATTATTATAAATTATTGAGATACTTCACAGGTATACATAAATTATTGTATTGAAGGGTGGCTTTCCCGATTGGTGTAGATTGTTTTTTTTCTCTTTATTTTTTCACGTTATTGTTTCCTGATCTTTCAATTAGTTTCTGAGGGCGTGACATATAATATTTTCGGTTTTCAGGTTTCAACTAAATTATCCGTTATGCTTTTCCCTGAACTCAATCTTGACGAGTTCAGTGTGACGTCAGTGCATATGTACTTATAACTAAAAATGAGGTTAGAAAGTTAACATTTCATATTTAGGGCTCTTGTATCGCTTTTTTTTTTTTTCTTTTTTTTCCTACACCTGACTAAAGAAAAAGACCAAAAGAAAAATCATGCATAGAAGAACTTGATGTGCACCTCTCTTTTAAATAAAAATCGACTAATTGTAAGGGGAGGAGAGCTTCCCATCAAAATCGACTAGGAGGGCGGGTGGAAATAAAATAAAGTCCGTCACGCAGGGGCTGCGTTAACTGAGCAGATTTTCTCCGTGTACCACATTTTGGCACTTATCTCAAAAAGTAAAAGTTCAATGAGAACAGTACTTGGTATTTAAATTAGAAATAAAGTGCTTCATGATATAACAGCTTATTGTTAATATGACACGAGTAAGAGGGGGGGGGACTAAAAAAAGAAATTATCTTGGGGTTTATAATCAAAATAGTAAAAAAGTGGATACAACAACATTTAATTTAATTTATATTTAATTTTTAAGATTTTTACCATACAGGTTTTCCATCCGACGTGTAATTACGGAGATATTAAGAATTGTCGAAATTTCCTCATCTAAACCCCCACTCCCTCCTTTCCGATTTCAGCCGCTAAAAAACTCGACCGTTATTTTTATATAAAACGTTTAAATATCCAGTATGGTAACGATCAAACAAAACGTATATACATATATATCTATATATATATAAAATTGTAACCTCTGTCTGTACATTGATTTTTTTTGCGAAATTTCACGATAACTTTTCGTTTCACATGTCGTAGACACCATAACTTCATTTTGTTTCTTTGGTGTCTGTTTGTTTGTTTGTTTGTTTATTTGTTTGTTTGTTACCTTTTCACGCATAAACGGCTGAACCGAATTTTATGAAACTTGGTATGTATATTACTACTAACCCAACTTAGACTTTAGGCTATATCAATATCCTCTGAGACGAACAGGAGTGGGGGTTATAAGGGAAGCCAGAAATTAAAAATAGCGATATTTCGTTTCCTATTGGTTTTTCGGCAAATATGAACATAACAAAACTTGTTTATTTTGTTATTTAGAGAAACTTTTGTCATATATACTATCGTCGTATACCGAAGTATAAATACGTTATACGCTAAAAATGATAGCGGGAGTCAACAATTTTATTTGGCACAAAGGACTCAACCGAACTAAACCAAACTCGGTATGTGAATTAGTACTAACGCCTTCCTTATAATAAGCCATACTAACTTTTATAGGGACGGGCAGGAGTGGGGGTTATAAGGGAGGCCTGAAATTAATAATAGTGATTTCCTATTGGGGTTTCACCAAATATGCACATAAAAAAAAGTTGTTTTTTTGTTATTTAGAGAAATTTCCTCAACACTTTTTTATTTCAATATGAACTACCAGGTACCTCACCTTAAAAAATTAATTCAAATGTATGTCAATATTTTCTCCTTAATAATTCAAATCTATGCATAATACACAGGAAACGGGAAATATGACAATATGCAGGACAGCGAAGTCTTACATAAAAAATTAATTTCATTATTAACAAATCCACAGAAACGACGGGTGTTAACCCTAAACACTGGGACGGGTAAATGTCGTGAATAATATGGAAGGAAATATGACTATATGCAGGACAGTGAAGTCTTACATAAAAAATTAATTTTATTATTAACAAATGCCAACAACGGGTATTAACCCTAAACCCTGGTATGGGTAAATGTCAAAATAGTGTGCAAAACACAGCCTTGCTAAAAAAAATACCATCACCATTCAGCCTCAAATTAATTCCCGGGCGAAGCCGGGTATCTGAGCTAGTCTATATATATATATATATATATATATATATATATATATATATATATATATATATAAAATTGTAACCTCTGTCTGTACATTGATTTTTTTCGCGAAATTTCACGATAACTTTTCGTTTCACATGTCATAGACACCATAACTGCATTTTGTTTCTTTGGTGTCTGTCTGTTTGTTTGTTTGTTTATTTGTTTGTTTGTTACCTTTTCACGCATAAACGGCTGAACCGAATTTTATGAAACTTGGTATGTATATTACTACTAACCCAACTTAGACATTAGGTTATATTAATATCCTCTGAGACGAACAGGAGTGGGGGTTATAAGGGAAGCCAGAAATTAAATATAGCGATATTTCGTTTCCTATTGATTTTTCGGCACATATGAACATAACAAAAGCTGTTTATTTTGTTATTTAGAGTAACTTTTGTTATATACACTTTTTTCGTATACCGAATTATAATCGAGGTATACGCTAAAACCTATAGCGGAAGTGAACAATTTTATTTGGGACAAAAGACCAAACCGAAATAAATAAAACTCGGTATATGTATTAGCACTAACGCTTTCATTATAACAAGCCATAGCTACATTTCTAGGGACGGGTAGGAGTGGAGGTTATAAGGAAGCCTGAAATTATAAATAGCGGTATTTTGTTTTCTATTCGTTTTTCGGCAAATAGAAACATAACAAAAGTTGTTTATTTTGTTATTTAGAGTAACTTTTGTGATATTATTTTTTGTCTTTTAACAATGTATAAACGAGATATACACTATAAACTAAAGTGGGAGTCAACTATTTTATTGGGCGCTAACGATTGAACGGAACTTAACAAAACTCGGTATGTCAATTAGCATTAATTCTTCCATGATTATAAGCTATATTAAAATGTTTAGGTTAGAACGGGAGTGGGGGTTATAAGGGAGGCCTGAAATATAAATTCGCGATATTTCATTGTCTATTTGTTTTTCGACAAACATGCACATAACAAAAGTTGTTTACTTTGTTATTTAGATTAACTTTTTTTTTTAAATACATTTCTCCAGGAACAATGTGTGGAGCAAGTAATTTGCGTAGAAATATTGATATGCTCAACAATTCATTCCTATTTGAACTATCAGGTATCTCAGCTGGAAAAATTAATTCAAATCTACGTTAATATTTTGTCCTTAATAACTAAAATCTATGCATAATGCACAGGAGACGGGAAATATGACAATATGGAGGACAGTGAAGTCTTACATAAAAAATTAATTTTAGTATTAACAAATGCCAACAATGGGTATTAACCCTAAACACTGGGAAGGGTAAATGTCAAAATATTGTGCAAAGTAAAGCCTTGCCAAAAAAATACCATGACCATTCAGCCTCAAATCAATTCCCGGGCGATGCCGGGTGTCTGAGCTAGTATATATATATATATATATATATATATATATATATATATATATATATATAAAATTGTAACCTCTGTCTGTACATTGATTTTTTTCGCGAAATTTCACGATAACTTTTCGTTTCACATGTCATAGACACCATAACTGCATTTTGTTTCTTTCGTGTATGTTTGTTTGTTTGTTTGTTACCTTTTCACGCATAAACGGCTGAACCGAATTTTATGAAACTTAGTATGTATATTACTACTTGCCCAACTTAGACTTTAGGCTATATTAATATTCTCTGAGACGAACAGGAGTGGGAGTTATAAGGGAGGCCTGAAATTAAAAATAGCGATATTTCGTTTCCTATTGCTTTTTCGGCAAATATGCACATATCAAAAGTTATTTATTTTATTATTTAGAGTAACTTTTGTTATATATATTTTTTTCGTATACTGAATTATAAACGAGATATACGCTAAAACCTATAGCGGAAGTGAACAATTTTATTTGGGACAAAAAGACCCAACCGAAATAAATAAAACTCAGTATGAGTATTAGCACTGACGCCTTCATTATAATAAGCCATACTAACATTTCTAGGAACAGGCAGGAGTGGGGGTTATAAGGGAGGCCTGAAATTAAAAATAGCGATATTTCGTTTCCTATTGGGGTTTCGGCAAATATGCACATAACAAAAGTAGTTTATTATGTAATTTGGAGTAACTTTTCTTATATACACTTTTGTCGTATACCGAATTATAAACGAGATATACGCTAAAACCTATAGCGGAAGTGAACAATTTTACTTGGCACAAAGGACTCAACCGAACTAAATAAAACTCGGTATGTGTATTAGCACTAACGCCTTCCTTATAATAAGCTATACTAACATTTCTAGGGACGGGCAGGAGTGGGGGTCGTAAGGGAGGCCTGAAATTAAAGATAGCGGCATTTCGTTGTCTATTGGTTTTTCTGCATATATGCCCATAACACAAGTTGTTTATTTTGTTATTTAAAATAACTTCTATTATATTCATTTCTGTCGAATAACAAAGTATAAACGAGATATACACGAAAAACTAGAGCGGGGGCCAACAATTTTGTTGGGCACTAACTATTGGACCGAACTTAAAAAAACTCGGAATGTGAATTAGCAATAATTCTTCCATGATTATAAGATATATTAAAATTTTTAGGTCCAAACGGGAGTGGGGGTTATGAGGGATGCCTGAAATGAAAAATTATGATATTCCGATTCCAATTGGTTATTCAACGATTTTCTATAAAAATACAATCATTAGGCAGTCAACGATGATTTCCCGGGCATTACCGGTTATATCCGTATTAGCTAGATCGTATATACAAAATACTTACATTATAGATGGATGACATTTAATTATAATAAATGCTATACATGATTATGATTTGAATTATTCACGGTGTCAAACAGTGGAGAGGGAATGATTAGAGACTTATTTTCATTTATTCTTCAAACCTAAAATTTGTTTTCCATAAGTAGCCCAAGGGACCCTTACGGGGAAATGTGCGCCTAGACGGGAAGAGCAGTTCTACACTTAGAAGCATTGCCAATAACAAAATAAAATCTTTCCGTCTCAAATGATTTCCCGAGCGAAGCCGGGTACCTTGGCTAGTATATATATATATATATATATATATATATATATATATATATATAAATTTTGAATTTACTTCATGTTTGTTGCAAGTTGGATCGTTGGACATTTGCGGAAATGTTAAGAAAATCGCGTGATAAGGGAAATCCGATAAAATTGCAAATTTTAGATCTCTAATTCCAAAATAATAGAAGTTCAAAACTTTGATAAAGGCATTTTTGTTTGCCATGAAAAGAACTATAAATTAAATACAATAACATTTTTTGATTCGTTGCATTCGAACGGAGATATAGTATGTATATGACTATCAAATGAAGTACTTCCAAATATTCTGTTTATTTAGTTTAATAGGGGTACGAAAAAGTCTTTTTCTTTCAACAAAGATTTTTTTTTTCTTGAAGATAAAATATCAATTAAATTCCTTTGTTCAGCTAATTCTTGTTTATTTTAGTTACTAGAATATGAGGTCATCTAGATATCATTTTACACTGGGGAAATTTGCTTCAGTCCAGCGTGACGAAATAGTTAATCTGTTTGGCTTATGATGGCCCTTAAGGGAAATCTGCTATTGAGGTCGTATTCATGACGCGATTTTTGAAAAATTTCCTCAAATGTCCATCGATCCTACCCAGGAGATAACGAAAATGAGGTACGTTCAAAATCATATATATATATATATATATATATATATATATATATATATATATAAACATATATATATATATATATATATATATATATAAACATATATATATTATTTTGTATATCTTTATATATATATATATATATATATACTATCCAAGGTACCCGGCTTCGCTCGGGAATCATTAGCGTCTGAATGTTGAGAGTATTTTTTATTTAGCAAGGCTACAATATGTACAACTGCACTTCCCGTCTGGGCTAATGGTTTCCCCAAGGGTCAGGTAGACTTATAGAATAGAAATTTTAGTTTTGAAGAATAAATAAAACTTAGTCCCTAATCAATCTCTCTCCACTGTTTGGCACACCATGAATAACTCAGATCATAATCATGGATAGCATTTTCCGCTTTCAGTAAACCCCCACTCCTACTCATGCTATATTAATAATAAGTTGTTATATCATGAAGCACTTTATTCTAAGGTTAAATAAGGAATATTGTTTTCATTGAACTTTTACTTTGTAAGATATATGCAAATACGTACGTAGAACCTCCCCCCTTTTTTGTTTCTGGATTATTTAAATTTTAGTAATTGAGATTAAAATTATTCTGATTCCAGCACTAACAATAGTAAAAGTTTTCAATAAAATTAATATTTTACATTCAGATATATTTCATTAGTGGTTTTTCTTTCCGGTATAGAATTCAGGTTGGCTGGCTTGTTTGTCCACAATTCAGGCGCTTTCCGTTGTAGACTTATTAACTTGTAACTGAAAGATTTCTCATTACCATATGTATTTATTCACTTATTATCGGTGTTGTTACCAGTATGTATATTTATCTATTGTAAACCTTCGCGTGGGAAATGTGCTTAGTTTACGCAGCCCCTGCTTGACGAACTTTTATATAAGTCTTGGTCCAATAAGTGGGTTATCTCCTTAGTCCGAGGATTGACGTCACACAATTGGCTAACTGCTATGAAAAAAAGGGATGATGTCTTTCCTTCGTTGAATTTGCCCCAGGTTGTCGCGCACACACTTGACGTAACGGATTACTCCCTTCTTTTCCTTAATTCCGCCTTTTTTCTTCCTCAGGATAATATTTTCCACTTTTCTCCTAAACTATACTTTCAACCGCCTTATTTCGCCTCCCAGGGATTCATCATCGCTTCACAATAGTTAACCTCCCTGTTGACTTGAGAATTGAGGACTCCCATTATTTCTGCCTGGGCATGATGTGAGTTGTCCTTCAGACACCTGCCCATCTTTTAGTCTTCCTATACCGTGTTTTAACAGATTTCCCATTGTTTTCAAAAATACGGTTTTCGAAATTATTCATCAAATGTCCATCAATCCTACCCAGGAAATGACGAAAATGAGGTCCGTTCAAAATTTAATATATATATATATATATATATATATATATATATATATATATATATATATATATGTATATATATGTCTGTTAACGCTCTAACGGTCTTAATTTTTGCTTGATCGTTACCAAACTCTATATTTACTCGTTTTATGCAAAAAGAATGATCAAATTCTTTAATGGCTGAAATCGGACAAATGGGAGGGGTGGGGGTTAAGATGGGGGATTTTCGAACATTCGGAATATCTCCGTTACTATACGTCGGATCGAAAACTTGTATAAAACCAATCTTATTGCAAATTAAATTTACTATAAATATTGTTATACACATATATTCTCTATCTGGAATATTAACCGAGATATTTACATTTTTTTATTCTTAAGTTTCCGCCGATAGCTAGTTGGGCCATTTCCGTAACTGCTCGGCTCTCGTGAAATTGGTTTAGAGACTCTTATAAGCGTCTACTTTGTGAGACATATGCAAATACGTTCTGTTGATTCCCCCCACCCCCTCTTCTTTGTTCAGGACCACTAAAATTTGAGTGATTGCTATAAAAATTATTCTGCTGCATTATAAATTACAGTACTGGATATACTAAATAGTTTGCAATAAAGTTAATATGTTATATTCAGAAATATTTCTTTTCTTTTCTTTTTTCTTTCCGGTGAAGAATATGTCAATTTATCTGTACAGTTCTGAGTGGTTGGCAGACCTATTTTTTTACAATTCAAAAGTCGTTTGCGTTGGGAGCTTATTAAAATTTCTCATTACCGTTTGTATTTAATCACGGTTGTCTTATGTTTTACTAGTATACAGATTGTAAAACTTCACGTGGGAAATCTGCTAAGTTTACACAGCCCCTGCGTGAAGGGCTTCCCCCCCCCCTTAATCGTTACTAAATATGAAAGAAGATTCAAATAAACTCGTAGACTTCCAAGGTCTTGGTCATTAATACTGTCTTAAGGTCTTCGGGTATTGACAGTGTCTGCATTTACTTGCCAACGTTTCGCTAGACATGCTTCTAGCTTCCTCAGGGCTATCTCTAAAAGTTGGCAACTAAAATGCAGACACGGTCAATACCCGAAGACCTTAACAGTATGAATGAAGAAAGATATTATAATTTTCCGATGTTTATTTATTTTTAATGGGTAATCAGTTGAAGACATTGAGAGACGTAACAATCATTCCTACTTTCATTATGACCTAATATTAATGGCCATATTTTTAATGCATAATAATGCAAAATATGACCTACAATTATTATTGAACGTCACAAAAACTATTTCCTCAACGTGTTTATTTTTTTTTGTGTGTGTTTTCTTTTTTTCTCATTTGTTAAAATAAGATAGCTTTTATAAATTCCTTTTACGATCCATTTAATTAAAGGTCCCTGACATAAATTAAGAGTGCAATATGAGTCTGATAGTTTGTTGACCCTATGTCAACACTACTATTTAAGAACACAATATATGAAACTTAAATTTGTTATTGACAACCAATTACGACTAAGGGTATTGGCGCAGGAGATTCTAAATTCACATTAATTCTAACTAAAGCTTCCTGGTTTCATGTTACCAACTTGGAATATTAACTTACAGTATTAAGACCAATGACCATTATTCTACTCAATAGGTAAGGGGATTAAATTTCAAAATTAAGTCTCCCAACATTATTTAATTAAGAGGAGAATTTTCGATAGGCTCCAATGTCCTTTCACTAAGGTTGTCATCGTATAATATGACATATAATATGTACATCATCGTAACGTATAATGTAAAATACGAACATCATTATAACATATAAACATCGTTTTAACGTAACATAAAAACATTATTATAACATAACATTTAAGGTTGTCACTGACAACAAGTTATTCTATATATGTCAGAAACGGAGCTATGTGGGCCATAGTACAAAAGAAGGCTGAAGGGCGTTTAAATTTGTACCGAAAATAGGCGGACGAGTAGCTGCTTCAAATATTAGTGAGGAAATGGAGTCATTGGTTGGATGATTAATGTGAGGTGGCGGTAAAGGAAAAGAACTAGGCATCACTCAGAATTACCTTCAGCTGCGGCTGAAAAGAGAAGAGTGAAAATACTTCATCAACAAATAATGCACATTAAGAAATGTTCTTGTGAGTCCGGAAACCTCGAGAAGATGCAGGGCTATTTTCACTCAAGAGAAAACGGAAAGAATTATTACATGGGCGTCAAGAGCTTATGGCAGGGAGTCACTCAGCGGACTGAAATAAGCTGAGTTGCTCGACAAAATCTTCTCAGAGAGAGTGATCAAATCAAGGTTATGTAGGGACAATCACTCCACGGACCAGTTGGTTGGCTCCCCAAGTAATCATAGTAGCAAAAAGTCCGTCACGGCTGAAAACTGAAAAATGCAAATATCTCGGTTAATATTCAAGATAGAGAATAAATTTATAGATAATATTTATAGTACATTTAATTTTCAATAAGATTGGTTTTAAACACTTTTTTGATCTGACGTATGGTAACGGAGATATTTCAATTTTTCGAAATCCTACTGGTCCGATTTCAGCCATTAACGAACTTGATCTGTCTTTTTACATAAAACGTTAAAATATCGATTTTGGTAACGATCAAACAAAATTGCGACCGCTATTTAAATTATAAATTAAAATTATGTATATATATATATATATATATATATATATATATATATATATAATTTTGAACGGACCTTATTTTCGCCATCCCCTGGGTAGGATCGATGGACATTTGAGGAAATTTTTCCAAAATCACGTCATGAGTACGACCTCAATATACCCTTAGGGGAAATCTACTAAAATGTATATACATAGGATGTCAAACTAAACACATAAGCACAACACAGTCAAAGTCAATTAACCCAAGAACTCCTTCTTTATAGAAAATTATCCTTTGAGAATTAAGGAATTATAGCATTTTACCTGGTAAGACTAGGGCCAGGACAAAGATAACTCTTCATTATGATTTCTCTAGATTGAAAATTTGAGAATTTCCCGTGTGCCCATGGAGTCATGGATCACGGAACAATAGGTCTTCCACCCCCTGATAAGGCCAATTACATTTCCACCAGGCAAGCAATAAATTCCAGACACGCTTTACCTCTTCAATTATTCCTCGAAAATATTATACATAAATTATGTAGTAATAAAATGTATATATCAGACAATACCTGAGTTATACCTTCTGAGTTCTAATGACCCTGGCTTTACCTGTCATGCACTATTTATCAGAGAAGAATAATAGAATTATTCATGTAGAATTTCAATGGAAAAATAAGTATTCATTCTTTGAAATGGCAAGAAAACTTTTCTCAAGGTAGAGAAAAATATAATACATAATGCCACGTGTTTATTGATTAGCGTTTCTTTCAAAGTAAAGAGCTTTCCCGTGGTATTCATTGTGTTCGTAGTTCCTTAGAACCCGTCTGTAGCCACCCCTTATTGCCCTACTTATATTCTTATTATAATTGGTATGAAAAGAAGTATATCAATTAGTAACAACAATTTCTTTTTCAAATAAACTTAGTGCTTGGTGAAGATCTAGGTATAATAGATAACTGATGATGATTATTTATTTATATGATAATGAGTTTGAAAATTCCTTTTCCAACTGAAAAAGGAAAACAGAATATTTGAAGTACTTAATTTTTTATAACGGATCAATTATATAGGAGCATCCGTAGGGCAGAAAAGCGCGTTATAGAACAGGTGTCTCATCTTTTTTTTTTTTTTCGAGAAGTGGCTGTTTGGTAATTTATTTTCCGTTGCTAAAGACATATTTATTTTAATTTTGTATTTTTTCCTCATAAATAAATATACTAACAATTTATATTTAGTTTTGTCCTTCTATTTATTTTGTACATTTGTAAAAGTTAGCTGTGTAAAAATTTTAATATTTATTTAATCTTGTAAAATTATATTCTAACATTTTAAAATATGAATCGCCATTGTAGCGGCATGGTCCTATTTATTTTGTACTTTTGTAACATTTAGCTTTGTAAAAATGTTAATATTTATTTAATTTTGTAAAATTATATTCAAACATGTTAATAGATGAATCGTCATTGTAGCGGCATCTCAAATAAATAATAATAAAGACATATTAAATCTTAACACTCATGCAATTAGTAGTGGAAATCGATAGCATTCGTGTTCAATTAAGGAACTAGCCCTTTAAAATAGTGCTAAGTATATTCACGAAATTTTGATCTCATATCCATTTCAAATAGTTGTATGTTTGAACTTTGAAAAGTTGTTGAACATTTTTGGTAATTATAGGGAACTAACACGTCTGAGTAAGGAATTTCTATGTTGCATTGGGAATCATTTTATTTTTAGACTATGCTATATAAAATGTTTATATTTTGCCAGCTTTCAATAAACCACCCATTCCTGCTCACACGGTATGCTGTTATGTGAGTAAAAAACTCATAGTCATCTTAAATACCTAGACCTGTTCCTTTTTCAAATGTTTTCTAATTATGGGAGTCTGCGATTTGTTTTTGTTATGTTAAATTAAATAAATTTGCGGGGGTTTACAAAAAGGATAACATGTGCATTCTCAAATATCTCCGTCATTATTAATCCGTTCGAAAAATAGTATATACTCGTTGATAAAGTCATTTACTACAGTACTTTTTCTTTGCTTTATTGTTTAGCTCGAATACTATAGGTCTTATTTGTACTTCACGGTTTTATAGTCATGATGTTTTCCTATTGTTTACATAGGCTTCTAAGTGAATGAGAAATAATAATAAAATATGATAATGCGTAACCAGTCAGTCATTCGAGCACGCTACGTGTAGTCAGTCCCTTCGTGACAGATCTTGTTGCTTATTTCCAGGCAAGCTTAGTGCAGGTGATAATTGGTTCTCCATGTCTTGGGTCATTAGTAACCTCAAAAACCATCAGATCCACCGACTCTGCTTTAACAAAAAGCCCCTTCAAGAATTATCCTAATTAATCGGAAATCCAGGTATTCCAGATATTTAGAAAGGCTTTCTCTCATCCCGCTTAGGATGCCCGCACAGTATCGGTAATTAATGGAGAGGTAAAGCGGTAATTATGAAGTACAGAGATGAGGTTTCGACGGTTCACCGTCCTAGGCGAAATCCTCTCTCGTGCTCTCTCCTCTTAACTCTTTTCCTCAACCATCTACAAACAATCTTTTCCTCCCCGTAGCTAAGGACAAGATCTAAAAGTCATTATGTACAATAAATAAATGACAATAATTCTAGCATTAAAATTGTTTGCTCCTTTTTTTTTTTTTACACAAGGACAATATTTGATTCACACCATACAGATGTCATTGTTTTCATTTATCCATATATGAAAAAGTGTTTGATGCAATGGCTGCGTAAATTAAGCAGATTTCCCACTTGCTGGTATAACACACTAGTGATCTCATCTCACCACATATTCCGAGTGAATACTAGTAAGTACAAATTACTAGCTTAATACTTTAGTTACGAAAAAATTCATAGAACTGCAAATATCAGTAGTTTAACAATATTGGCTCTATAACACTTTTCGATCCGACTGATAATAACGGAGATAATTTAAATTTACGAATTCTCTAAATCGCCACTATTCCAGTTCCGATGTTAGACAATAACAAATATGATATTCAGTGTTGAATGAAAAATTTAAATATCAAGTACGGTAGAGATAAATAATATATTTTCTAGTATAAAACGAAAAATCACTTGATGATGTTATCATGCATCAAATTAGTATCTCGCATAGTAAAGGTCTCTTGGTATTTAAACTTACAATGAGGTGCTTCATGATCCAACGGCTTATTGTAAATATAACATTAGTAGGGGTGGGGGTTTACTGAAGACTGAAAACTAACAAATCAAATATCTCGGTTAATATTCATGCTAGAAAAACATGTACATGTTAACATTTAAAGGCAATTTGCAATAAGATTAGTAATATATACTTTTTCGATTTGACGTATAATAACGGAGATATTTTGAATTTTCGAAATCCCTTTCCTCTAATCCCCCCCCCCTCCCTCCCTCTGGTCCGATTTTAGGCGTTAACAAACTTGACATTTCTTTTTACAAAAAACGATTATATATCGAGTTTCGTAACGATAAGACAAATATTGCGTCAGCTAGAGAGGTATCAATATATATATATATATATATATAATTTTGAACATACCTCATTTTCGTCATCTACTAGGTAGGATCAAGGGACATTTGAAGAAATGTTTCGGAAATCTCGTCATGAGTACAACTTCAATAGCTGATTTCCCTTGTGCGAAATCTGCTAAAATCGCCGACTAAGGATGGCAAATTTTGCATATTTAATCATTTATGAGGGGATTTTGTCAGACTCCAGACCTTGGATTTTAGCATATTTTCCTTAACGCAATTCAAATATTGAAGTATTACTTGCAGCACGGTTTTTTAGAAAGTCCTTCAAATTTTCACAAATCCCATCGAGGCCCATTCAAGGTCATAATATTATATTATCCATTACTGTTGTTCTGATCAGGCTGCAACGTAGTCAGTGGAAGATGGAAAAAATATAATTCCCACAACCAAATCACTAACAAAGAATTTAGGAAGGGTTCCTAACAATCAACTCTTGACTCAAAATTTAAATATATTTATAATTAAAAATGCACCAATAATAAATATAAATTGAAATGAGACAAAAATGAAAAATCTATCGGCGTTATCTACTAAAATGCCCGAGCACATGGTGACAACTCCAAATTGGATAAAACTCTAATTTACAGGTAAAAACTAGACATTTAAGTACTCATAAATAATAATCTTAATGAGCTTTGTGCTGGCATTATTCAAAATATAAAATATATGGTCATTTATGATAGGTTCATGTAATGCAATCTCAGATTCATTACAACGTCTACTTAAGGTTAATCGATATGTGTTATCACGTTTCTAGCAATGGTCGGGGCCAAGAATATTATCTAGGGAATTTTTCACGAGATAAACTCCCATATCTCACAGTATAATCGAAGACAAGAGTAATGGTCTGCCGAGTGTATTAAGACTAACACCTTAACGCACATGACAAACCTGAGCCTTGAGGTCCATTTACATAGATATACATATTGTTTCGTTAAGGCTCTAACTGCTCCAATTTTTGTTTGCCATCAAACTCAACATTTAAACGTTTAATGTTTACGCAAATCCAAGTCCATTAATAGCTTTAATCAGACCAGGTTTGTTTGTTTAAATAAGAGGTGAAATTATGGCTATTATGAGTCAGATCGAAAAAGGTTGCATAACCAATCTTGTCGAAAAAGTAATGTATTACATTTGTTAACGCATGTATCAGTAACTAAAAAATCATATTTCTATTTCCATAGCTTCTATCATAAACATATGTTAATTTTTAATGTACAATACATAAAATTTGAAACTGATGATGTATATAGATTTTGATTTTTTTTTTACCCTAATAATCTATGCCAATTTTAACTAGAGAATATACCTTGTATCTAAATCTATTTACAATTTACAGAACAAACTTCTCTGGATTCTTCGTGTTTCTTACATTTTCTTTTTGATTCTTTATAAAATTCTTTCTTATAAATTCCTTGTACGAAGTAAAGGAAATTTGTAATCACAAAATGTTTTAGATTTCCCTGAAACTATTTTGACCAGCTTCGGGGTGACGTTTGTACTTGTAGACAGTTTGTATCTCATATAACTCAAAAACGGCTAGAATCTTGGAACTTCATATTTACGATTGTTATAAGTTTTAATTGTGTATCTCACATATACCGACATCGACTTTGGGGGAGGGGGGTTTAGGGGAAGGAAAAAGTGAAAAAAAAAAGAACCCTAAATTTCTTTGTACGTATTATAGGCACAAATATTTTGTATAGGATGTTCATCATAAAATGATCTATAAATTATGCTCCAATTACATTTTTAATTAATAGAGATATCTTAAATCTCTGTCGAATAAATTAACTTGAAATGAAGTGCCACCAAAAATTTTGTTTATTTAATTTAATAGGAATGCAAGGATGTCATGTTGTGATGACATCAGATTTGTTTCCTAAAGTTTATGATCTAGTGTCTTATTCTCTTATACCCGTGAAGCATGAGAGGCGTTTGGACGAATATTGACGAATATTTTTTTCTTAAATGACGAGTAAGACATTATTAATGCTAGTAACGCAAATATAGAAGCATATCTTATGTATTTATGAACTGTATTATAGGCCACTTGTGCTAACGGTATATACCAAGCACCATGTAAATTATTATGTACTTCTGAAATAATTGTAATGTAATTTACTGGAAAATAAATTTACTTTACTTACTTACTATATTTATTTATTTAAACGCTTAATATTTTATGGTGTATGGGATTGATTCATTGGTTATTAGTGGACGTGCTGACAGAGTTATTTGCAGCCTACCAATGTCGCGAGTTAATATAAACCAGAGGGGAAAAGGGGTGAGAGCCTTTAGAAAAATGAGTGGTTTCCTCCCCTCCACCACCCCCACCCCTCCCAGCAGAGCAGCACCCCACCTAGTCCCAAGCGACAGGGCTCAGTCCTACGTCGTCCCTGGGCCAGACAAGAAGCCCTGCCTGCCCTCGGCCCATACAAGTTTTCACGGTCAATGTACGTAAACTCTGTATCCATTCTTTATAATTTCCCCTATCCTCTTGAGATTTGGAAGTTGTTCTTATTCGTACACTTTTTTCTTTACGATCACAAAAAAATCGTTTGCTGTTCAATTCATGATTTCTGTGCAAACGAAATGTTACGTCAAGTAATGCAACATAGTTTTGACGTATTTATCTAATCACAAATACTGAATTTTGAATCACCTAGAAAATTAAAAAAAAAAAAGTTCTAGATAAATTAGAAATTTAGCTTAATATTTAACTTTATCACACTGATTTTTCATGATTTTTAATTATTGAGAATTAAATTAGTAAATTTATTGTAGCTTTGACTGCTTATAATGCAAAACATTTAAATACAATTTGTAATATTTAGATACATATTGCATAAACCTTCCAATCAACAGGGTAAGTATGTACTTTATCTTTACCATCCTAATAATTATTTTAATGAATCCTATTTCATGAAAATTAGTGAAGGTGAATCAGCCAAAAATCCAAAAAAACTTCTATATCACAAAAAACAAGAAGAATACAGTAAACTTACTAGTTAATCTCTAGAGTCATCAAGAAAATCATTTTTGGCATATTTACTTTAAACTGATTTCAATATTAACTGCTGTAAAATATTTTGAATCCTTTTATGTTATTTGATGCTATGTTCTAGAATAATTAAATTTTAGGGAGAGATATACTTTATTTAGAACAAATAATATAATGAAAATTCATTTACGGTATTGAGACTATATTACCAATTTGGCGTTTATTGAAATTTACTTATAATGATGCCTTCAAAGCAACAAAAGGTGCGGAAGGCTAGACGAAACCACTGAATGTCCACTGAACCTCATTCCTTGGGCAGTTTTGTGAAAACTGTTTGCCACAGAAATAGCTACAAGATATAGTATTTCCATACACGTAAATATATTCAATTGTACACTCTATGTTTCTAACAAAACTGCATTAGCGTAGTATTTGTGTAACTTTCACAAACTCAAAATATTAAACCATGAGGTAAGGTTTCTGGGTAATCTAGAATTTCATCGGCAATAGATAAAAGTCACGCAGGGGCTGCGTTAAGCAGATTTCCCACATGTGCCACGCATTTGCATTTATCTCAAAACACAAAAGTTCAACGAGAACGTAAAAACGTGAAATATAAATCATTTTATGATAATGCAGGTTCCATGTGTACTCTAATAGGGACAAGTGTAAACTTAAATATTTCATTTCCACCAAATAACTCTTTCCTTGCTAAGGATTTATTTTTGGTTAAGGAATTCAGGTCATCACATTGCGAAAAAAAGGAAATCATGGAGAATGGACATTTAATACATTTGAGGCTATTTTAATAGAAATGGTATATTTAATTTTTTACGTTTTACATGATAAGACTCTCGCTTTACTAAAATAATAAGACATTTATCAGAGGTATAATACAGGAAAATGAAGTGATGGAATTGAAAGTGGTACATACAGTTTTATAGGTATTTAAATAAAATGTGTCTTTGAAGATGGAATATGATCAAAAATGTACCACAATTGTGATTCCAGTGAGAATGAAAAGTGAAGAGATTGAAAGAAACTGCAGTTGTCGCCATGGTGCTGAAACCATCTCGAAGGGGTGTTTTAATAATAATTAGTTGATTAATTGTATTCAGATGATGTGAGTATTGAGGAGAAATTAAAGTTTTTCGTTTTCAGCCTTGAGTAAACCCCCACTCCTTCCAATGTCATAGTAACAATAAGCAGTTATATCATGGACCACTTTACTCGAAGCTTTAATACCAATGGCTCAGGTTAGCAATGTGAGTTAAATCGTTGCCTTAATCTCACATGGTAAACCTAGAGTGGCGAGTTCGATTCCCGCCAGGCCAGAGGAATTTATTTAGTGACGGAATTCATTACATAAAATCTTTATTCCCACCCAGGCTAGCAAAGGGTGGTAACCTGTAGATAACTAACCCATTAATTTATTTATTTATTTTTCATTAACGCCCACTTTTTGCAACTAAGGCTATTGGGACGGGTTATCTATAGGTTACCACCATTTTCTATCCAGGGTAGGACTTAGAATTTTATTTAATGAATTTCGTCACTAAATACGTTCCCTTGCTCAGGTGGGAATCGAACTTATTTAGCCAATTAGCCTTAGTTGCAAAAAGTGGACGTTAATAAATAATTTAATTTTAATACCAGATATTGTTGTCATTGAACTTTTACTGTGTGAGATATGTGCAAATATTTTCGGTGTAACGTCATCATTTAAGATTTTCTGTTCTAAACTACATTATTTTCATCTGCGTCGTTCATTCGACGTATAGTTTGTAAGCCGTTCTCTGATTGGTGGAAGGTGGTCCGTGTAACGATTTAACCGTTAGTATAGTTACCTCTTAGTATTGTTTATTGTCTTCTGGTGATGCGTCATGTGTACGCGAAACTATTATAGAAATAAAAAATGATTTCAATAATCATTTGATAATTTAATAATTTATTTATTAACGTCCATTTTTTGTAACTAAGACTATTTGGGACGAGTTAACTACAGGTTACCACCCTTTTCTAGCCAGGGTGGAACTAAGGAGTTTATTTAAAGAATTCCTTCACTAAATAAATTCCTATTGCGCAGGCGGGAATCGACCTCCCCGCTCTAGGTTTACCATGTGAGAATAAAGTCAACGCTTTAACTCCACATGGCTAACCTGAGTAAAAAAAAACCCTAGTCATTTGAGGTTTTCTTCCTTTTTTCCGCCCTCAGATCCCTATGTTCCAATTTCTATTTAAATTAACTTCTTAATTTTACGAGAAATAGGGAATGGGCGGTGAGATGAGATAACCAAAAAGAAATCTGGTTAATTTAAGAAGCACCTGTGCGACGAATTTTTATTCAAACACTTCCTGTATTGAGGAAATTTTAAATTTGAATATTGTTTTAAAACTTGACTGCCAGAGCCCAGCACTGTAACAATTTAGCAACAGAGTAATATGGCGTGCAATGTAAACGTTTATTAGAACAGTTATTTACTGATCCTCTATCGGACCCAAGTCCGCTCCATTAAAAAAATCAACCTAAAATTGTATCATTTGCTAACGGTGTTATGCATGTAACAAAATGAAAGTCTTTAATATAATTCATATTTCAGGCGGCTTGCATTTGACGTAAATTTGAGAAAGTGTTTATGAGTGAAAAATGGAAGAAGACAATGAATTGTCGTCTCGTAGGAGATGAGAAATCTAAGCAGTTTCCTTCTACTACCTATCTAAGTAGTTAAATGATATACGTAAATGACCTCAACTCACATAGTATAGTCTCTCCCACTCCGAGAACTTTAAAAGTTCACTGATGTAAAAGGTTAACTTGAAAGTCGTATGAGTGGGAGTGAGGGTATGCTTGAGGCTAAAAATTCTGAAATTAGAAATGATTCGGTCAATATTTGTGTTTCAAAATATGTTTAGGTCAACAATTGTTGAACATTACGTTATAAACAAGATTTAAATATGTATTTTCGATACCTACACCTCATAACGGAGACATTTGGGTATGTATATTAGCAGATTTCCCTTAAGGGAAATCAGCTATGGAGGTCGTACTCATGACGAGATTTTCGATAATTTTCTTCAAATGTCCATCGATCCTATCCACGAGATGACGAAAATGAGGTCCCATCAAAATTAGATATATATATTTGTCTGTTAACGCTCTAGCGGTTGCAATTTTTATTTGATCGTTACCAAACTGGATATTTAAACGTTTTATGCAAAAAGACAGATCAAGTTCGTTAATGGCTGAAATCAGACCAGCGGGAGGGGGGGGGTTTAGAAGGGGGGGGGGAGTTTTGAAAATTCGAAATATCTCCGTTACCATTCGTCGGATCACAAAAGTGTATAAAATCAATCTTATTGTAAATTAAATTTACTATAAATATTGTTCCATACATTTATTCCCTATCTTGAATATTAACCGAGATATTGGCATTTTTATTAAATTTGGGCCGATAACGTACGACGAAATTTCCCGCCAAAAGCTAGTTCGGCCCTTTGCCGTAACTGTTCGGCTCTCGTATGGAGGTTTCTCTATTGTATAACTTCACGTGGGAAATCTGCTTAGTTTACACAGCCCCTGCGTAACGGACTTTTTTTCCCTAAACATCTCTTTATTAATTTATGTTTGGGCATTAACAAATTAAATATTCAAACAGTATTACATCCGATTTTTATTTATTAAGGGCAGACACCCCTATACATGGTGAAACGTATAATTTTCATTATTGTTTCAAGTGTATACCTAGTTGATCACAAAATTGGATCCCTTCAAATTTATATATATATATGTGTGTGTGTGTCTGTGTGTGTGTGTCTGTTCTTCGTAGTTTCATGGCAAGGGTCACCAATAAAAAACATTTTTTCCCAGCAAACTTTATTTATACTGCCCTACATGTATAATAACATTAATTTAACAAAAGGGTTTTGTTAAATTAATGTTATTATTTTTTTTGAAAAGAAATAGCCCCTGAAGAGGTGGTTTGTAAGGCATGAAACATCTAGTATGAATAAAGTTCGCGCGAAAAAACATGGTTTTTATTTGTGAACCTTTCTATGAAACTATGAAGATCATATAAAAATATTGGGCCCAGAATAAGAAGTATATATATATATATATAATATATATATATATATATATATAAATATATATATATATATATATATATATATATATATATCTTTGAATGGATCCGATTTTGTGATCGACTAGGTAGGATCGATTAACATTTGAAAAAGTATGAAAATTATACGTCGCACCATTTGTACTAATGTTACAAATCTGTTAAAAGTGTTAAGTGGGGAAAAGTGACATTATGAACAAGCCATACCGTGTGTGTGTTTGTGCTGGTGCAGCTCTGATACATTAATTACAAATAAATTAACGAACCATTAGTCACTATAAATAATTTATACAGTATCTCCTGGGTCCATTGTCACTAAGCAGATTCCCTGTTGTCAAGCCACAATGTCTGTCTAACTTACACTCATATGTCATTATAATGAGTTGCTATTTACACCCGAAATTTGGGATGCATTTTTATCTTGTGAATAGGTGAGCATTTTTTATAGCCATTTCGAGTCTGTTTTGGAAAACGCTTGCAGATTACCTATTAGCAGATTTCCCTTGAGGGAAATCAGCTATTGAGGTTGTACTCATGACGGAATTTTTGAAATTTTTCTTCAAATGTCTATCGATCCTACCTAGTAGATGACGAAAATGAGGTCCGTTCAAAACTGTATATATATTTGTCTGTTACCTCTCTAGCGGTCGCAGTTTTTGTTTAATCGTTACCAAACTCGATATTTAGTCGTTTTATGTAAAAAGAAAGATCAAGTTCGTTAACGGCTGAAATCGGACCATTGGGGGGGGGTTTAGAGAGGAGGATTTTCGAAATATCTCCGTTACTATACGTCGGATCAAAAAATTGTACAGAACCAATCTTATTGCAAATTACATTTACTATAAATATTGTCCTATGCATTTTTCTCTATCTTGAATATTAACCGAGATATTTGCATTTTTATTAAATCGGGGCGCCTAACGGACGAGAGTTACTTTCCCGCCAAAAGCTAGTTCGGCCGTTTCCTTCACTGGTTCGGCTATCGTGAAATTTCTCTATTGTAAAACTTCACGTGGGAAATCTGCTTAGTTTACGCTGCCCCTGCGTGACGGCATTTTTTTAAATTATGATTACTTTTATGAAATAACTAAATATGTTTTGGAAATGTTACAACACTACTAACTATAAATCCTAATTAATATATTATTTCATTCGTGGTCAGCTGAGAGAAATATGAGTAACAAACAAAGCCTATAATGGTTGGTGGAGGTCTTTGTGTGGAAATGGATGAGTCCTGCTTCTCCTGTAGGAAATATAATGTGTGGAGTATCCACTGGGTGTTCGGAACTAAGGGAGTGTTTCCTGTATGCTGTCCCCCACAGCTGCAATGCTGAATTCTTGCATTTCGAAACTGCAATAAGCCTAGGACAACAACATATTCCGATTCCTGAAAGGTCTATAAGGGAATAAACCAAATCTAAAACCTGAGGTATAAACATTACGTTGTTAACCATTCAAAAAAATTCGTTGAGAATATCGAAACAAAAAGTCCGTCACGCAGGGGCTGCGTAAACTAAGCAGATTTCCCACGTGATGTTTACAATAGAGAAATCTAATAGCAGTAGTAGTAACGAATCGCTGAACCAATTCACGAGGGACGAACAGCTACGGAAACGGCCGAACTAGCTTTCGGTGAAAAGTCTTGAATAAAGCTGACTTCTGCCGACCACACACACTTAATACAAATGCAAATCTCTCGGTTAATATTCAAGATAGAGAATAAATGTATAGAACAATATTTATAGTAAATTTAATTTGCAATAAGATTAGTTCTATACAATTTGTCGATCCGACGCATAATAACGGAGATATTTCGAATTTTCAAAATCCCCCCCTCTAACCCCCCCCCTTCCCACTGGTCCGATTTCAGCCATTAACGATCTTAATATTTCTTTTTATATAAAACGCCTAAATATGGAGTTTGGCAACGATCAAACAAATATTGCGACCTCTAGAGCGTTAACAGACACACACACACACACACACACACACACACACATATATATATATATATATATATATATATATATATATATACACATACATACATATGGACCTCATTTTCGCCATCTCTTGGGTAGGATCGATGGACATTTGAGGACAGTTGAGGAAATTTTTCAAAACTCGCCTCATGAGTATGACCTCAATAGCTGATTTACCTTAGGGGAAATGTGCTAAAAAGAACGTGGAACGAGTAGAAGTATGTTAGATTCGTATTTATGCAAATTTATTTCGAGGAGAAGATACGAGAAAGAATGTTTCCTTAATAAGATATTTGAAAAGTCCGTTACGCAGAGGATGCGTAAACTAATAATATTTCCCACGTGCTGGTATAATACGCTTGTGATCTCATTCTCTATTTCTTTGTAAAAAAAAATCAATGAGTAAAAGGTTTGTAGGGGAAGGCGGTTATTTACGGCTGAAAAAAAGAAAGTAGAAATAACTCGCTTATTACTTGAGTTATGAAAAAGAATATAGAATGACATTTGTACATTATCAATAGCTTAATAAGATTGGTTCTATAACATTTTGCGATACGACTCATAATAACGACAATATTTTGAATTTTTAAAATCCCCCTCTAAACCCTCCGCCCTACTCAATCCCCGATTTCAGCAATCAACTAATCCGGTCTTTAGTGTGTCATGTAACACGTGTTAAATATCGAGTATGGTATAGAATAAATAAATATTTTTGATTCATGAGGGCAAAATCTTAATTGATGACGTCATCGCAACATTTATTTTCATGTATCTCACACAGTAAACATTCAATGGCTACAATATTTGGTATTTAAGCTTGCAATAATGTCGTTCATAATATACCAGCTTATTGATAAGATAACATGAGTCGACGTGGAGGTTTACTGAAGGATGGACACTAAAAAATGCTAATATGTCGGTTAATATTCAAGTTAGAGAAATTATGTATATTACAACATTTATAGGAAATAGCAATTTCAATAAGATTTTGTTCATACGATTTTTCGATCCGACGTATAATAACAGAGATATTTCGAATTTTTAAGATTCACGCTTCTAAACCCCCACCCACTGGTTCAATTTCAGTCATTAACGAACTTGATTTTACTTTTGCATATAATGCTTATATATCGAGTTTGGCACGATTAAAGAAGAATTGCGACCACTAGATTGATAACAGACAAGTATATATTTATATATATATATCTATATATATATATATATATATATATATATATAGATATATATAAATTTGAACGGACCTCATTTTCGTCATCTACTAGGTAGGATCGATGGTCATTTGAAGAAAAAATCGAGTCATGAGTATGACCTCAATAGCTGATTTCCCTTACGGGAAATCTGCTAAAACATTGCCGATTTTTGTCCACAGATTTAATTCAAATTATGGTTTGCATTGCGGTTATTTATAAATAAATATACACATGATTTGTTATGAGTATTTTATTTAATAGCATAATTAAATGATATCTAAACCTGCAGGGGTTTTCTGAAACAGGCCCCACTTCCTGCCACTTACCCTCTCTCTTCACGTTTAAACGTATACACAAATTAAATATTATGTACAAGACTCGAACTACGTAAATTATTTTTCCAATATTGTATATCCCAAAATTATTCGTTTTGTTATTTTTGAATTCATTGAAATTCCCTTAAATGCATTTAATTGCCCTTTATTACCATCTTGTATCTAAAGGCTGTTCCACCTATACTAACAGCAGACGCTTACCACAATTGCGTAGCGCCAAAATCCATTGTAATGTCTTCGGAGCTTAATTTTCCCTCAGCCCACTATCTTTTCTAAGTGCAAATACTTCAGTTGGAAAAAACTTTTAAAGTAACAATAGTGCCAAATTCTCCTCAATTCTGGTCTCTGAAGTATCCCGACGTTCACTAAATTATATTAAAAAAAGTTAAGGCGTTTAGAATTTCCGTTTTAAAGGGATAAAAATGTAGTTGAACAAATGTTTTATAAGGTGGAAGATTAGATTAACCACTGTTATCACCATCTCGATTAACGTGTAGGCACCGATGCTACGATCTGAACTGTTATTCCTTTAAATATATTTTTCATTAATACCGTAAACTTATAATTTATAAGAAATCACGTAAGTTCCTACTTCCTTCTTTTGTAACATTCAATATATTTTATCAAATAAATCAATTGGCTTCGAAATTCGACGCAAACGCTGCAGGATCTTACACCTACTGTTTCGTTTAGATTCAACTAAAATTTCATATTTATCAACCGTATTTGAATTCTCAAATCCATGTTTTTCTGCTCATGCGACTTCTCAGGACACTGCTATTTCTTCAGGTACTCATGGTAACCTTTGGCTAGACATATATATTTCTTACAGGTCTCTAACTCGAAACTTCTTATGTTTCATTTATTTCTGAGAAAGTACCCCGGGGTATTACAAATCGCCTTGTCTGACAATGGCAAATATACTCTTCCTAGAACTGTCTTGTATAATTGGTAACTTGATACTTTTCGGGGTAGTATAAAGAGTGATGCACATACATTTTCTCTTATTCCATAAATAACCCAAATCCCTCAACGATCTGTTATTATGTCCCTTCGACCTTTAAAGTTGGCTGATTGGACA
This sequence comes from Riptortus pedestris, assembly GCA_019009955.1. Taxonomy (NCBI): domain Eukaryota; kingdom Metazoa; phylum Arthropoda; class Insecta; order Hemiptera; family Alydidae; genus Riptortus; species Riptortus pedestris. The sequence continues at coordinate 61,834,395 of CM032233.1, read as the reverse complement.
TTTGATAGACTACCATCTGTCCAAGTCTGCTTGGAGATGATAGAATTACAGAAATTATTTAGGGAATACTAAAACTCATTGTTTTTCTCTTTAAACTTATAAAATATTTTAAATATAGGTAGTACAAATACTTGTTTAAAACTTATAAATGAACAAAACAATTGCGACCGCTAGAGCGTTAACGGACATTGAACGGTCCTCACTTTCGTCGTAGGTAGGATCGATGGACATTTGATGAGGTGTACACACTCAATAGCTGATTTCCCTTTAAGAACATTAGTTAAAAATAAAATTTCTATCGTGAATTTCTAGCTCATTTTCATTAGATATTAATATAATGGATACTTCATTTTTCTCATGTTATTCCGTGTTCATTTGTAGCTTTAAGTAATAAATGTTGTACATGTAGAATTGTCCTATGGCTAAGGGTGGGGAAATTGATAAGTTGTCAATATCACTACTTAAAAAAAAAAAAAAAAAAAATCTATTTCTTCTCTCACTGCACCATTAGCAGCTTTATTTGCATACACGTTTAATTAACTTTAAGTTGCTAGTATCATTTGTGGGGCCGCTTAATGCTTCGTCGATGTAAGCCTAAACATCTGCCCTAATCTCTTTTTACGACTACTTAAGATTATCTTGAAACCAAATCGTGAACGCAGTCACCATCTTGGCATTCACGCAAGTGCACAATAATTTGTTCACACAGACCTGTACTCTCCATACACACGCCAACTGGCTACAACAGTGAAATATTAGAAGAAATCAAGGCGTATATACAATACATTCCGCGTCTGGTAACACACACAAATCAACAATTAATTAATATTTCTTCTTTACAAAAAAATATATAAAAGTTAAAGAGTCATCAAATAATTTAATTTAATAAGTACTTTAATTAAGTATATGATTATCGTGTGAATAGGAAATGATAAAAATGTTTGGTCATTCCATTTCACCGATAATATTTTCTACTATATTTGACTTTAACTTTGTATAAGTATTAATAATTTAATATACAAGAGAATTCATAGTTCACAAACCGTTAGTGTATTTTACACTTACAAATACGAGTAGAAGCATACACACACTTTTAAACGCACTCATAAAGAAATTTAAAATGCATGTTTTGTTCTAAAATAATCTCGTCCCTCTGGTTGTTGAAAAAAAGTTGTATTGAAAGAATTTTATTTATGTTTTAGGTTTGCGGTTCTTTAAATAAATATAATTATGAACAAAATAATGTTACTGTTGTCATACCTGTCGGTGGAGATCGTCGTCACTGGCTGATGGTCGAGTACAGCTGGCAAGCGCTTTCGGTGTGAATGCACCATCTTCAAGCTTGTACTCAAGTTGCAGTACAACTTTTGACGGGCTTGAAGATGGTGCCATCGCATCGAAATCGCTTGCCAGCTGTACTCGACCATCAGCCAGTGACGACGGTCTCCACCGACAGGTATGGCAACAGTATCATTTCTAACCCTTTATTTGAATTACAAAATAATGTTATTCAAATGGTAAATGTTATGATGAATTAGCAGTTATAATTCAATTTCAATCGGCATTGTGGCGATTCATCAAAACTTCATACAACCTTTTAGCCAAGAACGACATGGAATTAGTGGTCGGATTCCCTATTGAATGTATCTAGGCCATAGCCAGTGGTGTCAGTCGGTCTCATTAGACTCCAGCTATTTAACTCCGTGTATTACCAATATACTGGTGCGCTTTGGAGCGATCTCATCTACTACATTTTCCCCCAGTCTCCCTCAAGTACTTACCACCCCCCGAAGTTGCTAGACGCTGAAGATCTGCTGTCGAACGCTCTATTACGTCGTAGCCCCACAATAAAAACCTGGAGTAACGGAAATCGAGTGGCGGGATTTCAAGACGGGATAGTGGGCGGTTAGAGCAAACACACAATATAACACACAAGTTCAAATAGGCTATAGAACGAAATCGTGCAATAAGGAGGGAAACCATTTCTGATTTTCCTGGAATAACACTTATCTAGGCAAATATTCGACTTTATACAGATCATCTATTGTTCATTTTCTATTCGTTTTAAGGCAATCGTGCACATAGCAAAAGTTGTTTACTTTGTTATTTAGAGTAACTTTTGTTATATACACTTTTTCGGTAACAATTTATGAAGGAAGTAATTTGCGTAGAAATATTGATATGCTCAACAATTCTTTCCAATATGAACTATATGTATTTAAGAAAGCAACGTTGATAACACTCTAAGCGGGAGCGGAAGTTGTCAGGAGACTAACACAGTTAATAGTGTTAATTTATATCCTGTGAAATGTAGTATTTTGCTTTCTACTCACATTTTTTATTATGTATATAAGCTCGAATTGGTTTTTGACAGTAAACTTGTACATTTAATTCTAATAAATGCTAATAATTTAAATTATTCACGTTGTGTCAAGCAGTGGAGAGGGACGTATTTTCATTTATTCTTCAAAACTAAAATTTCTATTCTATAAGTCCCCTACCTGACCCTCATGGGAAAACAATGCGTCCAGACGGGATGTGTAGTAAACATTGAAGCCATGCCAAAAAAAAAAAAAAAATACCATCATCATTCAGCCTTAAATGATTTCCCGAGCGAAACCAGGTACTTTAGCTCGTGTATGTGTGCATATATATATATATATATATATATATATATATATATATATATATATACTCGGTTGGCAATGAAGACCTTAGAGATCTTTTGCGATCAGAGTTTTGTGTAGTGAGTGATCAACACAACGTACAACACTCGCTAACCAAGGAATACTAGGAATGATTAGTGTCCAGTAGACTGACGGTCGTCATTATTTCCTGGGGGCTCTGTTGTGATATCTCCAACGCACAGTCTGGCAACTCGGTGGGAACTAAGAGAGTCAATGTCCTTCGTCATACAGACATACAGACTAATTTACTCTCTAGACTCCCACCATTCCATTACCACCGCGATACCACCCGCCCTGGTAAGGAAACGGTGTTCCAAGTTCACGTTCAGCCATTCATTTACTGGCCATACTTGATGTTCGTTATTTTTCCCAATTGAAATAATTGTTATTTTTTATTAATGTGTAAGATAATTATTTGTGAGCAGTAATCAAATTGTATAATTTAAAATTGAATTTGACGACGGTTTTGCGATCTGGAAACCCATGGATCTAACGGCTGCCAAGTTAAACTCTTCGTTCCACTACATGAAGTATGATCCAACTTATCGCTGTTGTTTCAGTCCCCTTTTGTCTCGATTCTTTGTTTACGGTTGTATCGCTTGTACCATTTCTTCTTTTCTGAGGGAATCCGTTTCTCTTCACGACTCAAGCAGCATTTTATTTCTCAAGTGGTATTACATGCCCGAATTATCTGTGGTTACTTCTACAGTCTCTCCTGGTCGTTGATCCGCCGACAATTTCCTTATGTCTCTTAAATCTTGTACTTTAACCCTCTATCCTTTCTCTGGCCCTTCAGTGCCGTTTCTCTCTGGGTAAATGCATTAGAGGTAAGACTGAGTTATGATAATATTTTTTAGTTATATATGGATTTACTTTGTACTTTTTTTTGGCTTACTTGAGCTCACCAGAGCCTATCATATTTTTTTCATTATACAGGGTGATTCAAAAAGAATACCACAACTTTAGGAATTTAAAACTCTGCAAAGAAAAAAGGCAGAGCTAAACACTATCTGTCGGCGAATTAAGAGAGCTGTAAAGTTTCAGTTAGTTGCTCATTTGTTCGCTTGAGGCACTGTTGACGAGGCGTCAGCGTCAGTTTATGCTAAGATGGCGACCGCTCAACAGAAAGCTTTTTTTATTATTGAGCATGGCAGAAGTGAATCGACGACAGTTGTTCAGCGTGCATTTCGAACGAAGTATGTTCTTCAACCTCCTGATAGGTGGTGCTTTAAACGTTGGTATAAACAGTTTACAAAGGGTGTTTGTGCAAAGGGAAAAGTTCTGGACGACCGAGCACGAGTGATGAAAATGTACCATGTAGAGTATCTGGAGGGGGTCATATTGAACATCTCTGAACTTGTTTTTGAGTGAAAAAAAGAAAAACCTTTTTAAATATTCATTGTAATGATGTATAACAGAAGCTTCTTTTATGCTTCTTTCATTAAATACACATTTTTAAAGTTGTGGTATTCTTTTTGAATCACCCCGTATAAAACATTTCATGTAACCCCAGTTGGGCTTGTTTTTATAACTATAGGTCACACTCGATGTTGCTTGAATTAGGTGATCAAGTCGGACCACTGATCTATGCTCCCCCTGTATGTATGTATATATATATATCCAAAACACAAACTAAGCGCATTGTTATATTCAAACTGTGTAAACATGGTACTATGCATGATAACGTGATCAGGATCAAAGCAATTTAAAGGCCTGAGTTTATATATGATAGCTAAGGGAATCACTCTTATTACATATTTAAAAATTAATAAACCATAGTGAAAACCCGTTAAACATTTGATCAATTCCACGGGAGTAGCACCGAGAGGATAACTATATTCCTGGCCCGTGGGCACCGAGGTACGTATGCTCTCTCCGCTAGGTCGCCAGATCTGCTCATCCTTCTGCAAATATTTCATTATTTATTGCTGTCTATTGGTTTTTGGTGTCCACCCCTATCCGGGCTCATTATTAATTACGACGCATTGCGGTAGTGAGGGTGGCTTGTCCCCCTCCAATGCGGAGATTCCGCTTCAACGCTCCCTGTGTTTTTAGACTAATGTTTTATAACACTTTGTGAATTCTTTAGACTTTCAATCGGATATACTATTCAGAATATTTCATGATATTTATTATTTCAGCTCTCTACTGCTATCTTGTCTGACACTTGAAGCCATTATTTTATCTATCCATTATATTGATGAACTACTCATTCAAATGCATTAATATTAACACACACTCACACACACACACATATATATATATATATATATATATATGTATATATATATATATATATATATATATGAATGAATACAACATTTCGTAGTTACTCTTAGAATAATTTGGTTCACGATATAACAGCTAATATGACATGAGTAAGAGCGGGGGTTTGCAGATGGTTGAAAACTGAAAAATTTAAATATCTTGGTTAATGTTTAAGTTAGAGAATAAATGTATATAACAATATTTATAGTACGATAAATTTGCCACAAGATTGATTCTATACAATTTTTCAATCCGACATATAATAACGGAGATATTCGCTGGCCCAGTTTCATCCGTTAAAGAACTTGATCTTTAGTTTAACATAAACGTTTGAATGTCGAGTTTGGTAGCGATCAAACAAAAATTGCGACCGCTAGAGCGGTAACGGACAAATATGTGTATATATATATAAAATTTTGAACGGACCTCATTTTCGTCATCTGATAGGTAGGATCGATGGAGAGTGGTGGAAATTTTTCAAAAATCGCGACATGAGTACGACCTCAATAGCTGATTTCCCTTACTTCGGAGTGGCAATATGAATTTTGGTACATTTAAGACAATGGCCAGGCTCCGAACAGGATGCAGTCGTCGGCGTGAAGTGCTCCCATGGACGTAGCCCGGGGTAAAACTGGACCACCGCTGTGTGAGGACCAGGTTTGCTGCCTAATAATCCATTATCAAGGTAGGGTTTTTATTTTGACATTAGGTTTGTTTTTGTTCTTTGTACGAACTGGCAGAGCTCTTTTATTTACTTATTTTCTGTTACGGAGTTGTGTTTTATATTTTTGTTATTTCTATTATATTTTTCTGATGTATTTTGTATTAATATTATCTTTATTTTATATTTTTATTATTATTATTATATTTCTTGTGTTAAGTCTAGGTTAGGGCCTGTCCTAGATGTGTTAGGCGAGTCACCCCAGCAGGGGGTAGGCTCACAAATTTTGACCCGTGTGGTCAATCTCAAGGGTGTAGCGAGCCCAAATGTATAGACGCTGTTTTATTTATATATTTTTTTGTGATTGTAATGTATTTGTTAATGGAGTATTTGATGAATTGTAATAAATTATCGCAAATAAAATTTTTATATAGGATCGATGGACAGTTGTGGAAATTTTTCAAAAATCGTGTCATGAGTACGACCTCAATAGCTGATTTCCCTTAAGAAAAATCTGCTAAAATGTATTCAGTATGTTGATAAATGTGAGAGATAAATGGACTTACAACAAATGCTTTAGTACATCTTTCCGTGAAACAGTAGCCGAAACCTCATTGACAGCACAGTACTCGGCCACCCTAATGCATAGCTTCATGAAAATAGCATATCGACATTGTTGATCAGCAATCTCGTATGTGAAAAAAAAAAAGATAAATCCTGATTTTTGCATATTTACATTAATTGCACTGTTCTTGATGTTCTGTTTCAAGGCTATATTCAAAATTATTTTACATTATTCACCTGTGCTTTGAATTAATTGGATGAAATATATGAATATTTTCATTTACAGAATGATTTAATCAGTTTTTTATGTCTCCTGTAAAACTTGTTTTGATATACAAGGTTGCTGATCAACACTGCCAATATATTAATAGCCTTGTTCGTTAATATGTCGTGGATAGCATTTTGTTTATATTTTGTAATATTTCATTTTGGAAGCATACCTTCATTCTTATGGCATATCTATTATCATTGTTTCAGTAGCCTTAACTTCGTAAAACAAGTTTTAAATTTCTATTTAACTTATTTGAGAATATTTTCTTGCTTTTCAATATTGTACTAATAATACGAAAAAATAATTCAGAACAAGGAGCTCCCTACCGTAGTCGGTTGTTAAAGTCGGAAATAGATATGAAATCGTATAAAGCTTGGCTAACTTCTGGACAGCTATTTTCAAATACAGAAGGGTTTTAATGGCTATCCAGGACCAAGTTATTGCATTTATACCCTACACTCGAACCGTGTTAAAAGATAATATTTCTGACAAATTTAGACTTTGCAACAAATCTTACGAGTCTTAAGCATATTGCGGCTGGGTCAGAATACTTACTGAGACACAATAATGTACCCAAGGTATATCGTCAAGGAATTGTAATGAAACTAGGTAGACAGACATTAACTGGGAGACAGTAAATTCCCATATTGTGGCTAGGAAAGTATTAAATTTTATTTGGATGAGGTGACGATAGCAGACCATACTGTCTGCCATAACAAGGACACTCTCATCATTAATTAGAGAAATAAACCAGCCGACATTACTGATATTTTGGTACCAAATGATGGGAATCTTCAAGAAGCAATTTCCGAGAAATTGAGAAAGTACCTGGCCTAAGCTGCAGAATTAAAAAATCTATACAAATCGGAATCAGACAGAGTTACTGGCCTCTGTTATTTCAACAAACGGGATTGTGTCAACACTTCTGTCAAAGCACAAAACATTTAAATTTACCTGAAGATATAATTTGACAATACCAAAAATCTGCATAATTAAATAATGCCAGGGTAGTGAGAAAATTCCTTAATACCTAATAACACCAATACAACAAGTTTTCCCTCGGTAAAAAGATTTTTGTGAAATAGAGATTACCCCCCCCCCCCAAATTAATAATAATATTTTGGTGCTTTGTAGAAAGGAATGTTTATTTTTTAATAGATGACTACTTTAATTCACAGAATGTATGGTTTATTTTAATGACAATCCATATTGTATATATTTTATAGTTGTAGGGAACAGCAATTTTGTTAATATAATGTTTTCATTTTTCAGGAAATTATTGGACTTGACCAGTCTTCTGGATGACGTAGGATAATAAGGTGAGTACCACCACATCCCTTGTGTTTCAAAATTTATATTTTACATTTTACAGACAAATACTTTGAAAGAAATAAGCCTTCATCTTAAACTATTAGAGATTTGAGAGAAATGCACCACCTTTGTGAATTCCTTCAATAGCTATTTAATTATAACTTCAACACTACCATGGGATGAAATAGTGATGGTTATTCATTCCTTTAGCTATAATTGAGATGGATGTACGTTTGCTTTATGACGTACCATGAGTACACAAACATGTGAGGCATTTTAGTAACTTTGTTTCCTACAAGATTTCTTCATGGTAACAGCACTGTTGATGAATATGTATTTTGTTAAATTTTCATTAACGATCTGAACGCTTAAGCATTTACCTATTCGAGTCAATCAGGGCTAAAAGTTTTCGGTATTTGTTGAGAATTGACAGGCGGAACCATTTCATTTTTACCTAATGTATTCTTACCTGCTAAGGATCGAAGATCAAAGAAACTTGATCTTTAGTTCCAAAAAAGTTGAAATACCAAATTTGGTAATGATCATACAAAAATTGCGACTGCTAGAGCGTTAACAGACACACACACACACACACATATATATATATTGTTTTGAACTGACCACATTTTCAAGAAATATGTCAATAATTGCGTGCAATATCAATAGCTGAATCGTAGGATCCCGAATCCCGTAGGAGAAATCTGCTAAAAGCATTGCTGAAGTACAATGTCTTGAATGCCAGTGGATTTTTCAGATGGGTAAAGGTTGCTTCCGGAATCCTATAAGTGTAATGCTCCTGTGGAATCGAGGCCGAAATGTGCCACATTCTGCCATTGAGGATGTCCTCTTTTTAATGAAAATTTAAAATTGAAGGCTGTAACGCCCTTAAGGAGCCCGCCAATTCGTAGATGTGAATTCAACCGGAAAGACTTCCCGCTTCTATCTAACACTTCAGTGGCCCTTTAATCTTCCACGTGGGGAAGATATCGAGATACAAATGACAGTTCTAACATTTTATTCACGGTTGTAATCATTGACTTAAAAAATATTTGTTCCTCCATTAACTTGACCAGTCTCTTGCAAAAGGTTAAAATTTTAATAGAACAATTGAAGTATGCACCTGATGTAATATCTAAAACTTGTTTAATAGCTGAATTTGTATTCACTATGACATGAGTCATTTCACTCACTTTTGTAAAATGGCTTCCCGGAATTCTAGATCTGTACATACTAAATTGGATGAACTTCCTATTCTTGAAAACAAACATATGATAGACGTAACAGCATTAAGCGAAACACTCTTAACGGGAAAACACCATCTCAAAGTTCTAGTTTATACTGTGTATAGTGCTGATGAAGGCAGAGGAGTAGCTTTATGGGGTGGAAATAGTATCACTCATTACCCTGTTAAATTGCCTAAACTTAAATACCGTGGGGCAGTTGGTGCAGTAATTGCTATATGTGATTTCGAAGTTCTTGTAATTTCTGCTTACCTGTCACCATCAATCAACACATTGACCAACCTGATTTCAGAGCCCTGTTTAATATTACAAGGCATGTTATATTAGGCGATCTGAGTTCAAAGCACATTTCTTGTTATTGAACTAATTCCAATAATATGAATGGATTAGCTTTGCTAGAAATGGCACTCAATTATAACTTTCTTGTAGTTGCTCCTGATGAGTCTACCCACTATCCTAGGAGCCCAAACCACTGCAAATAGGCTGTCTTCTAGACATTGTGTTTTGGATATCTCAAACAATATCCTTTTTTAGCTGTCAGTATTGTCTTCTGACCTTAAACCAGTACTTCTTGAAATTAATGCTAAGGTCAAACCAAATTATATTAAAACCAGTTCTAACTTTTGAGAAGCCAATTGGAAAAAGTTTCATTTTTTAATGGATTCAAATATTGGCAATAATCACCCAATTAATAGTGCTCGATCTTCTTGATTCTGAGTTTCATAATATCGTTCATGAGTCTGGTAATGAATTCCCCAGTCCCTCGTCGATTAGAGACGAGTAGACATACCTCTGATTCATTATCTTATCCATGGATAAAATGGTTAAAAGCCTAAATATGCTAGTCAAACTAATTTCGTGCATTCCTAAAATTGATGGAAACGCGGCATGGACTAAAACACTCTCCCAAACTTCAGGTAATTCTGGTTCTTTATATAAGATGATAAGGAAAATTAATCTACATTCCCCCATTTACTGAGCGATAGTAGGTATGTCTCCTAATGATGCTCCCCTTCCTTGCTGTGACAAGGATAAAGCTAAACTATTGGTAGACAATTTATATCGAGCCATAAATCAACATAATTGAACTTAGCTTTCCATCTTTTACCAAGTAAGTCATACGGCACAACAAATCATTCTTAAAGTATTCGTATAGTAAATAGTATATGCTAACCTAACGACACCAAAGAAGGTCGAAAAAATAATTTCGCAAATAAAAATCAATAAATCGCCTGGCAGTGAAGGTATTCATTATTTTCTATTAAAACATTGTCCCGAAAAGCCTTAATCTACATAATTAAAACAATTAACCATCTTTTAACGAGCGTACTTTTTCCAGTTGAGTAGAAACATACATAAGTTATTGTTCTTTTTTAACCTGGGAACAAATTACCTCACCCCAATAGCTATCGCTACAACTTAGCACTTCATTAATGAAAAGGTCATAAAAACCAATATAATTAACTTTCTGGAAGATAATTGTTTCCGAGTCACTAATCCAATCGAGTCAAGTAGTGTAGGGACTCAGTGAGAATCCAATCGAGCCGAGTTGAGTCATTAACCCAATCGGGTTGAGTCGTTAATCCGTTCGAGTTAAGTGGGTAATTTAATCCAGTCCTAGTTGAGTGGGGTCCCTAATCCAATCGAGTCGAGTTGGGTGTCTAATTCAGTTGAGTGAGTGGGGCCCCTAATCCAATCGAGTCGAGTAAGGTAGAGACCCAGTGAGAATCCAATCGAGTCGAGTTGAGTCGTTTATCCAATCGAGTTAAGTGGGCTTTTTAATCCAGTCTAGTTGAGGGTTGGTCTTTAATCCAGTCGAGTCGAGTTGGTTGTCTAATTCAGTTGAGTGAGTGGGGTCCCTAATCCAATCGAGTCGAGTACGGTAGAGACCCAGTGAGAATCCAATCGAGTCGAGTTGAGTCGTTAATCCAATCGAGTTAAGTGGGTTTTTTAATCCAGTCTAGTTGAGGGTTGGTCTCTAATCCAGTCGAGTCGAGTTGGTTGTCTAATTCAGTTGAGTGAGTGGGGTCCCTAATCCAATCGAGTTAAGTGGGTTTTTTAATCCAGTCTAGTTGAGGGTTGGTCTCTAATCCAGTCGAGTCGAGTGGGGTCCCTGATCCAGTCCAGTCGAGTCGAGTAGGGTAGACACCCAGAGAGGATCCAATCGAGTCGAGTTGGGTTTTAAATGCAGTCAAGTTGAGTGGGGTATCTTATCAAATTGAATAAGGTTGATATTGTAATCCACTCGGTTTGAATGCGGTCTGTAATCCAATCACGTTGAGTGAGACCTCTATCTAATGAAGTTGATTGATCCGAATTGGATCTCTAATCCCGGCCAATCGGACAAATTGAGGTCTCCAATCCATTCCAATCAAGTCATTTGGGATCGTGTGAGGTCTCTAATCTAGTCAAGTTGAGCGGGTTCACCCGTCACGTTAAGCATAGTCAACTGAAATTCTGAGTCGATTCGACGACTTCTTGACACTAGCCGATTGAAGTTATAATGTCTGCTTTATTAAAGTATTTGATGTTTGATCTCATTTTTTCTCTTCATATGTGCATTCCCTCCCTTCTGGCTCCTTTCTTTGTTAAATCATTCATTATTCTCACATGTAAAATATGAGTAAGAAGAATGTATAAACTTGACGATATTTCTAGAAGAATTAAACGTGAGTCAATATATTCAAATATATTTTGTTTTAATTTTCCTCTTCATTTGATTCGCGGCTCATAATAAATTAATAGGGATGACCAGAAAAACTAAAAAAATCATTATTCAAATTTAGCTTTACATGTGTCTCATTTAGGTGATGATTTTCTGATGCTTATAAACTAAAACAACAAATTGTGTTAGTACATCTAAGGTTGGAATCTCAAATTGGTAGTTGAAAATCATCATCTTAAAAATGTTACTGCCTTTAGTTTTTGAATGGCGGCCATATTTGTTCGGTGAGTTGCTACACCCAAACGTTTACGCCAACACCTAATTGTAATTGTGAACTATTCCTGTTTATAATTGCGTAAATTTGCAACATAAGGTAAGCTAAAAGATAGTTTAAACATTAAAAATGAAGTTATTCAAATACTTTCAACAAATTTAAAATTTTGTGAAAATTAAGCAGTAGTGAGATAGAATCACATCAGAACAGAAGTTTAGCCTATTTGACAAAAAGGTACACCATAAATTTTGGTGTACAAGTAGACATACGTCCTAACTATTTATTAAAAAAAAAAAAAAAAAAAAAAAAAAACTTGTCTTGTATATTCTTATCCTTCTCAAGAAACATCAACCTTAAAAACTGAAAAAATGAATAGAAATATGAAAACATAGCCTCTAATTTCACCCCTAAAACCCAAATTTGGTTAGAAACAAAATGTAGCCCTTTATATTCAGAATATTTTTGCTTTTGTTCCATACGGATAGTACAAATTGCATAGGAGTTATAGGCATTGGCGTAAAGGCTTGGATGTAGCAATTCACCTAACTAAATAATAGTGAAGCAACCCAATTAATATTTTCTGGATGACTTGAAATGGATTGACCCATATTTAACACTGTATCAAAATTACAAGGGTTCAATCCCCATGTTCATATAAAGAAAAAAAAGTTGGAGAAAGAAAGAGCTAAGGGAAATAAATGAGATAATTAAACGGGAATAAAGTCCTTAAAAACAAAATGCGTAACACTATTTTTAATAACATTGCTTATTTGCTCAGATTCGTTATGTTAAGAAAAATAGTTGTTGTATGTACATTTTTTCATGGGTCTAGGAAATGAACGGCACCTAGGACGTTTGTGGGCGAGTTTGTTACGCTAGTTACTCATCTACCGGACGCGAAAATGTAAATCTGAAAAGTAAAGCTACTTTACTCCATCTACTTGTCCCTTTATCCCAAATTATAAATCCAATGATTTAGGAAAATTGATATGGATAATGATTATTCAAAAAGAAAAATTTACTTGAATAAAGCTCAATCCTCTACTTTTGATTACAATAAAATATTAGTTACTGTATAGTTTCCGTGCTTGGCTCAAAGAGCAAGGAAATAAAAAGCCCTGCCTACCTGCGTGACTCCGACTGCATCTACGGGTCAATAAAACGTTTACAGGCCCTGACATGCTGCTCGCTCTATCCTATTTAATCAACCCCATTTCTGACTTCCACTCAACTAACATTCTCTTTTTTTTTGCTCATGTCATTGTTAATATTCTAGGAACTAATTACGTGAGTGGCGAGTAATCAAATTGGAAGCATTACTACAGCAAATATCTTTTTGTTCAACATCTAAATTCACACTCTGAGCCTCTAATTTTGCTAGTACAAAACTGCTACGATTATCAGTGATATAACTGGGTATTCTGGAGGTTTACTTTGACTGGTATTGGGATATATTTTTAAAAGAAACTCAGAACATGACCTTTATTTTTATACCTACATTTCTCAGTTGTTTAACTAAGTTGGTTAGGCCAGAGGAGTGGACACTGGGAATGTATATGCAAACAAAGAACTGCTAACATCTCCGTTTTTATCAGGGAAATATAAAATTATATATATATATATATATATATATATATATTATATTTTGGTAACTAACGAAAAGAAATTGAGAAATTTACGGTTTTAATTTATGGTTTGACCTCTTCCCAACTTAGGGTGGCTCTATAATCTGTAACCTAGATATGAATTGGAAAGAGGTGTAAAGAGGAAAGATAATTTTTGGGATTGTTTAAAGGCCATAAGAAACACAGAATCATTAGTTCAACTTATCTGATGGGGACATACGTTACACACGTTCACTCCCTGTGAAAATAAAGAAAAACAATTGAGCCTAGCGAAATAAATGAGAATTTCAACGAGAATAATCCCATTAAAAATAAAATATGTTGCACTACTTTAACTACTAAGTTAATTTATACTATGCACCTTATGTCTAGTACAATATATTTGTTACATATTCATTTTCCCGGAGAAATTAGGACTACCTGTTCACTGGAACTAATACCACATGCATCGTGTAAATTCATCATCAAAAACATTTTCCAATAATTTTAACTGGAAATTGTATATTTTACTGTGTATAACATTTTCTTGATTTAATTTACTTTCCTCCTGACCTGAAGAATGATAAAACTTTGACCCATCACTCATATTTTTCCAACCATTCATAAGTATTACTAATATTTCAGAAAGTATTGCCGTATGATCAAAGGTAAAAATTTAATTTACTAAAGGGAGTCATTTATTAGGCAGAAATATGAAGAGTTAATTTGTAAGTCTACTACACTTAAACCAAAATATTTTATGGTCCAGTTCTAATCATTTTTATTTAAAATACAAATGGTTTATGACTGCATGTTAGTTGTATAACGTTTATAAGTATAGTTAATAATATTTATTTTAAACAATACAAGTATGAAGTGTGTCGCAGTAAAGTCAGTCTATCCTTAATCAGGAAGACTTAACCAACCCTACATAAAACTTTGGTTGTGTAAATTGAAAACTATAATTTTTTTTAAAACCCAATTCTTAACTGTAATATTAATAACTAAACGATTGAGCTAACAATAATTTGTTTCACTCCATTCCAATAACGATCCTTAAAGTATATTCGTAATAGAAATAACTTTAACAGCCAGATCCTCCACCCAACTATTGTTTTTCATCATAGTTAACTTCTTGGTTGGTGTTTTAACAAAGAGAGAGGGAGTAGAATATGCTATCAAGTAAAGTTAGGTGGTGGCATGTTTATGTTGCTCCAAAGCAATATTGTGGATGAAAGGGCTAATAATGATCTGTTTCTTCAATAAGCACTAGTATTCGCTATTCGTTATTAACAGTAAATAGTGATGATAAAAACAAAGCCATCCTTTATTACAGAGTCGTATTCTATACAAGAGGACAATCTCTTTTTTTATTCCTGAGGAAAGGGTTAGTGTAATGTCTTCAAAAATAAACTCATATTACTACAGCCACATTCTTTGTATACATGGTCCTGTCCTTCCTCTTCGGTTCAGGCTCTGGCTCTTAACATTTTATTATATGTCGTAAACGATTCGTAGTTTCTTTGGAGTTAGTCCTTGAAGAGTTGCCAAAAACAGACCCAATAAAGGCAATAAATAATATTGAAGTGTACTTTCAGCCTGATTCTACATGAAGGCCGTTCAATTTAATAATACAATGCCAGGAATGGAATATCTCGAAGCATTTCAATGATTATTGCTTGAACAAAACTGAGAGAATATTTATAAACTTGTGTTGTCATTATATTTTATTTCTTCGCGTATAGCATAGCATTTTGAAAAGACTACTTTTTAGTTATTAACTTAAAAACAATTAATATAGTGTTAGCCAGTTTGAAATAGTAGCAGATTTCTCTATAGATCTATAGGATTCTAGAAGGTGAGACTTTCGAGAATTCTTAATATCTCCGTTGTTGTCGGATCGAAAAATAGTATAGAATCAATCTTCTTGCAAATGTAATGTTCTATTAATTAACCAAGATATTTGCCTTTTTTAGCTTTCGATCTTCAGTAAACCCCACTCCTACTCATTTCATATTATGAAGCACTTAATCTGAAGCCTGAACACCAAACATTGTTTTTATTGAACGTTTACGTTTTGAGATAAATGCAAATGGGTGACGCACGTGGAAAACCTGCTTCGTTAACGCAGCCCCTGCGTGAAGGAATTCCTACCTGTTGGATCGTGAAATTTCGAAATTTATTAGAGATTTTGGGATGATTTTAGGGATTATTACCTCCAGAAGGAGATATTATATTATTGAAAATTGTGTTAAACATTTATTGAGTAAGACTGATAATAATTAAGGTGTAAATGTTCATGTTATTTAATGAAAAAAATAAAACAGCAAATTTTCTTGTTGCGCCATAATTATCAAAATATAGTAAGGACTGTCAGTTTTCGTGTTGTTTTTGCAATGAAGACATTCAGGTGTACAATGCTTCATAATAACTTTAATATTGATGACAATTTTCTAACACAATTTCCGTACCGACCAATGGCAACTCATTTGTCTAATATTGTGTTTAACAGAGCTTTTTAAGGAAATATTTTTTTCATTGAGCTTTTGTTTGATATAAAATGAATCAGATTTTGATATCTCTGGAATATGCTGGATGGTAGAGGAACCAATTGATAAGGATCAATAAGAAACACACTTAAGTGCTAAGATGATAAGACTCTTCCATCTGAATCCTGGTTCAAAGTTAGAAGGATATTGAAGTTTTAGCTACGAATTCGATTTACTGCAGGCACTATAGAGGAATTGCTTCTAGGTACCTCGTCCAGTGTTAAATAATGCAAGTTTTTTTCCCCTCTGGTGTAAATCGGGTAAGAGAAGATAAGTGAAATAAAAGGAAATCCCACTGATTGACTGAGAGAGTATTAGTATTGGCAAATGGAAGATAGTGATAGCTCTCTGGGTCTCCCATTAGGGGTGGCCGTCTGATTCTAACCCCTTCTGGACTCCCTCATTCCTGATAAATGACCCTCTCCACTCAATGATCCCCAAGTTTCTTATCGCAAAAGATAGCAGGAACCAATCCACCTATACTATGTCCCTTTCTTTGACCAACTCTATTTTTACCTGCGCATTCGCTGGAACCCCATCTGGATGGTAGAGGAACCAATTGATAAGGATCAATAAGAAGGCCTTGTCCTCTACTGTTTTTTAATATTATGCAGAGTGCACTTTCGGAGTCAACCAACGCTCCATCCTCAGTGCCTGCTGACAAACACAACCTTGAGTTAGTTTAACATTCATAGCATGGCCAAAAACAAAATAAAAACAGTCAAAAAAACAAACAAAAACAAACACAAAATAAAGAGGAAAAACAATAGAAAATCTTAAAACTAGTCAACTAATAAAAATTGAAAATCTAATAACTAGTCAACTACTAAAAATTAAAGCCAAAACAATAGAAAATCTAATAACAAGTCAACTAATATAAATTAAAGAAGTAAACAACGATAAGCGTATGTCAAAACTAAAAACTATAAATAAAATTAAAAAACTAAAAAAACAAGACAAATTATAGATGTATCTGGAAAACATATCACTGTGGGTGGGAACCTCTGAAAAACAACCCAGAGGAACTGTAAGAGACATCTAAAAAATAAACAAAAAACAAAAAACCCCGTACTAATAATAGAGAGGAGATGTAAGGGGTACCTGATTAAAGCTGCGTAGCCTGGACCACGACCACCGGGCGACTGAACCTCTGTCCCCGTAGAGAAGACAGGGCCCCGCCACTGATATGTCGCAGCCTTGCCGCCTCCTCCTTCTTATTAATATTACGATCTCCATTCGCCTGTCTGTCTAGCCTTATACGCAGCCCCTCAGCCGTATTTAATCTTTTGCCCTTCCTCTCCTCATACAGCAATTGATATTTTATGGTGGACATGTCAGGGCCCTCTTGGATTCAGATTTTCTTATAGGCCATATAGATTATTTGTTTAAAAAAGCGCCAGTAGACCTTCAGTAATTTTAATCTATATTAAAAGTAATTTTGAGTAAAATTAAAAAGGAGATATGATGATTAAGAAGATGTTGAGAGACGTGCATGCCAAATGTGAAATAAAAACACTACCTGTATGTGCTGAGAGATTCATTTATTAAGTGGTGATTAAGGGAGCTTGGTACGAAGTTGGACTGTTTCATGTTAGTGAAAAATGTCATAATATGACGAATTGAAATTTGTAGGTATCTATTGTACAAAAACAAGGGATAGTATTACCTCAGAGTAATAAACAATTAAAAGTGAGGATTTTTTCACGTGAAATTTTATAAATTCTTCTTACTTTTCCATGAAATAATAATTACTGAGGTTGTTAAGAAACTAATATTGTGATATATATCTTCAGTGAGGTTCAAATTCATTAATAATTGCATGAACAGTGACATTAAAACTAGCATTTGAAAATGTATGAAGTGAAACTCAAATAAAATGTGTTTCTGTTTATACATTGTACATATCCGTTTTAATTAAGTTTTTGAACTTATTAAAAACCGTCTTCGTCTGTCATACACACTTTTTATATTATTCAATCTATATTGTGTTTTATAAGAGTATAAATTATTTAATTAGCATTGACTATTATCTAAAAGAAAAATCTGTGACATTGGAACGCTTTCTTTATATACAGCTTTAGGAGCAAATGCATTAAGACGTTGGGACTGAAATTGAAATGAAGTAATGATGGCAATTGCATGGGAGGGGTAAAAAAAGGATGGCTAAGTAAAAGGATTTATGTGCTGTCGTAAACATCCACTCAAATTAACGGAAGATCATCGTAAAAATTTAATCTACCGACAATTACGATCACTCGGCAAAAAGGGGCTTAAAAAATACAATCTGTTCTTGAGGTTATTGTCCCTCACACTCCGTGCTTACCGTGCCTCTCCTAACGACCGTAATACTATAAAACTTTTATTAACGTTCCATTTCTTTCTTAAACGATTATTATACTGTTATACAGCTAATTCACTAAAAAGTATATATATTTTTAAAGTATTCTATTCTTTTTTTACCCGATTACATACGTCACTGTTACAAAGTAATTTTAAGAGGACATACTTATCATTTTGCCGAGATTCTTATCATAATCATATATATTCGAAACTGACTATTCTCATATTTTTTGGCACTAGAATTATGTAGAACAACATCCCGTTTGAATGTCTAGATATAGTAGTTTCGTTATGTTTGTAATTCCAATTTGACAACTATCAGTGGATTAATTTCCAAAAACAATTTAAACAAATCCAGATTGAAATGGAATGCATTTATTTCGATTAAATGTTGATATCATTATAGGAAAAGGACAGTCTTCAGTATATTCATACACATCAAACTTGAAGTATTGCTATTTTCGAATGTTTTGAACACCTTTGCATGCCTTTTCCACAAGAGGAGAGCATATTCAAGTCCGTCGTATTTTTTGGCTCACACCATTCATCACTTCTAAAATAGCAATAGTGTGACATAGAATTGACATTTATTTGGGAAAGGTTTAAAATGTGAAAATAAAGAAGAAGATTATTTCCTAAACTTTTCTTGAATCTGGGAGTTTAAAAGAAAGCTTTGTAGTTATGTTTGGAAAATACAATGAATATGAGTAAATAAGCTATTTTTTTTTCGTTACAAGACTTCTGAAAGTGTTATTGAGATGAACCTCCCATATTGGTATTGAATTTAAGACTTAGTTTGCAAATTTTTATACCCCCCCCCTCCATATACCCATGCGATTTTAAATTTGTTAAAACATTGTTTTTTAGAACTTGAATAAAATCCTTTGTTCTTATTGATAACCATATTCAGTTGCGTAAGAATAAAAAATAAAATAATTAGTCGGAATAGAGGAGAATCACCGAATATAAGAGTGGCTTTAAATACATTTTAATTTGCCCTGCTTTCATCAATTTAAATTTAAGGAAGACTCATTAGATCATGATTACCCAATGAAGAGATGATTGTATTATTCATCCATAATAATTACTAATATTTCCATAACTTAGAAGAGTATAATGTCGAATTACATGATCATTTTATATTGAAATACATATCTCATAACAGATTACCGCACACCCGCAAATGAATTGTCGGCTGGATTAGTAGACCTCTGTTGAATAGAAAGACGACTTATTTCACTCAGGTTCCTCGACTGGAGTCTATGGGAATGGGGCTCATTTATTTACCTTTTAGCTGCCATTTTCCTATTACTTCAACCCAGGCCTAGGTGGTTATATTATTTGTACATTAACCGTACCTACACGACTGACTAGGATTTGAAGGGGAAACCCCCTTCCTTGAGGCTCTTTAGATGTGTACTAGCCTTGTCGTCCACTGTATATTAAAGTATTGCTTGCTCTCATTATTAAACCAAAATCAGAGCAATGCTTACTCAAAAAAGTCCGTCACGCAGGGGCTGCGTAAACTAAGCAGATTTCCCACGCGAAGGTTTACAATAGATAATTATACAACGAGATAACACTACCGTGAATGCCCAGTAAATTTACAATACAAGTTAATAATCTGTACATCGGAAAGCGGCTGAATTGTAAATAAACAGGCCAGTCACCCTCATAGCGCTGCATAGATAACAAGACAAACAATTAATGAAATATATCTGAATATAACATATTAATTTTATTGAATACAATTTTCTAAAGCTAGTTCTGTAATTTGTAATGAATCAGATTCAGTTTTATCTAAAGCACTGAAATTTTAATAATCTAAAAACAAAAGAAGACGGGGGGGGGTTCAACAGAACGGATTTGCATATATCCCACAAAGTAAAAGTACAATGAAAATAATATTTGGTATTTAGGCTTCGAATAATGTGGTTTATAATAAAACAAAGTATTGTTTATGTAAAACTAGTAGAAGTGGGGGTTTACCGAAGGCTGAAAAGTGAGAAATGCAAATATCTCGGTTAATATTCAAGATAGAGAATAAATATATAAACAATATTTGTAGTACATTTAATTAGCAATCAGATTTATTCTATACACGTTTTCGATCCGACTTATGGTAACGACACACAGTTTTGAACGGACCTCATTTTCGTCATCTAGTAGGTAGGATCGACGGACATTTGAAGAAAAATTTCGAAAATTCCGTCATGAGTACGACCTCAATAGCTGATTTCCCTTAAGGGAAAACTGCTAAAACGTTTTATTAATTACTATATTCTGAATTATCTTCACTACATATTACATTGCTAGCCAATGTCTCAAACACTTAAGTGCTAAGATGATAGGACTCTTCCATCTGAATCCTGGTTCAAAGTTAGAAGGATATTGAAGTTTTAGCTACGAATTCGATTTACTGCAGGCACTATAGAGTAATTGCTTCTAGGTACCTCTTCCAGTGTTAAATAATGCAAGTTTTTTTCCCCCCTCTGGTGTAAATCGGGTAAGAGAAGATAAGTGAAATAATAGGAAATCCCGCTGATTGACTGAGAGAGTATTAGTATTGGCAAATGGAAGATAGTGATAGCTCTCTGGGTCTCCCATTAGGGGTGGCCGTCTGATTCTAACCCCTTCTGGACTCCCTCATTCCTGATAAATGACCCTCTCCACTCAATGATCCCCAAGTTTCTTATCGCAAAAGATAGCAGGAACCAATCCACCTATACTATGTCCCTTTCTTTGACCAACTCTATTTTTACCAGCGCATTCGCTGGAACTCCATTTTTCTCATTTACACAAACAAGAAAATAAATCAGATTGTAAGTGGAAATGTTTTAGTTCGTTTCATTTTAATCGGAATAACTCTTTATTTTCTCATGCATTGCCTTCAGAATAAAACGTTTCTCAGATAAGAAGAAATATGAGTTTATCAAAGATCAATTTCTCTATTTCGCATGCGTTGAGAGAATGAAATAAATGTACCCCACGCACGAATTTCTATTACGAAACAAGAGATTAAATGTAAGCCGGGCACACTTGAAAGCTGGAAGGAAAAAATACCTCAGACAATTTAACAATATTAATAAACTAACATTACTTCGACTTATATATAGGCAGCTTGACATCCTCTGAACTATATACCACAATTCCCATTTAGCTTCCTTACCTGCCCTAGACATATCCTTCAAGAATGCTTCCCAGAAAATCATTTAATACCATTTCACTTCCACTCCCCTTCTCGAGAAGGTGCCGCCACATGGCCCTCTTCAGATGAGGAGATATTTAATATTCTTGGGACTCACCTTCAATTGACCTTTTCGCCTACTTCAAATCTTAACGTCGACTTCCTGAAAATCAAAGAATTTTTTTAGATGAATCAATGGCAATGTCTCTTCCTCTACGTTATGTTTTTGCATCAGATGTCAAACAAATTATTTCACGCAATAAATCGCCTATATTTTAATTGCACATTAGCCTTGATGTGTCGCTAGATTTGATAAGGTTTGGCGTGATGGCTTACTCTTTAAACTCAAGCTACTCCTTCCCAACACAATCTATCTTATCTGGTGCCTGCCTATCCAACTATTTTTTTCATCTCCATTAAGGAAATTAGTACTCACACTAATAAATATGTGTATGTGTATGTACACACACCTATATATATATATTGTTGGAGAAGATGTTAGTAGTTTCAGGGGGGGGGGGATTGTGATTCCGATCATTCCATGGTTAAAATTAAATTCAACCAACTCTTAAAGAGCATTCGCAAGACTGAGAGCATACTAAAGAGGATCCGGTATGAAGTCCAAAAGTTAAAAGAGCCCGATACTCAATCGCTTTGAGTACTTGACCTCGACAGGTCGTCAATTGATGTGCACTGGGCATACAATGAAAGAAGCAGCCTAACCAGCTCCCTATACAAGACAATGAATGCGACAGTTGTGGGTAGCCGGCCACGAGGGAGACCGAATATAAAATGGGTTGACAGAGTGAAGACGAAGTACGGACTTTCAAGTATTGGACTGGAAAGCCATTGCCCAGTACTCGTATATGCAGGGGTGGAGGTGGTTTGTAATGGCGGTAAAGATCTCCAAGGCCTGTAAAGCCAACCGAAGAGGAAGTTATAGTTGGATCGAATCAGGTTATATAACAAATTTGATTAAAAAGGTATTATTCTACATCTGTTGTTCTGTATGTATTTTCTTAAACGGAGTCATTTGTACTTATTGATTTTGAGCCTTCAGTCAACCAACATTTGCACACATGTGATTTTAACTTGAAGCAACTGTATCAGTAATCTCATGTCAGTTTAAATTTTAGGTCTTGTTTACGTAACCTTCACATCTCGGAAAAAATGCAGATTGGAACGGGAGTTGACGTAATCAAACGTATATAACTCTGTTTTTGCAGAAGGAAGAAAACCTACAAGTTTACGCAGCACAATTTGATTATCATCCAATTATAGTTATAATGTAAATGTAAAGCATGGAATGGCTATTTGACGGAATTATTATCGTTCATGAAATCATATAAATCTTTTTTACTGTAAAAATAAAACGAGTGCCGTTCAACATTCCTAGAAATGTATGATAAAATTATGTTCAGGCATTCCGTAGTAATATCTATGAGTCGGTGAACAGATGTAGGAAGTAATTAACTAATTTTGTTACCCGCGGAAATATAATTAAGGTTCCATGTAAATGCTCACTTCTGTCCATGGAGAATTATATAACATGTAATACTGAAAAAAAAAATCAGTCCCTTATTAAATGAATATACAATTTCCCAATTTATTTTAGGGATTTTAATAAGTCCAGGCATTTTTTTGTAATACCAGAGAAGTTTCAGCTGGCTACCGAAAGCTGGAAGTAATCAGACTGTGCTAAAATACGGTTTTCCGTGAAGTATTATGGTTAGATTAATGAAGTATTGAATAATCTCTACATTTTTATCATACCGATAATATTCTTTCCACACAAATCTCTTATGCAAAGAGTTCTCCGTTATATTTAGGCATTGTCGTGGAGGACAAGTAAATTTCCATTTAACGACCGGAAGTCGGAAGTAATAAGTTTTAAAATTATAAATTTGGAAAATTAAGATTCGTAATTATGATTTATTTAGAACTTCATAATTCTGTTGAGGCACTCTTATGGAAATGTTTTAAATTTTATTCGATGATAGGCCGCCGGAAGTTACAGTTATAATGCCGAAAGCTTTATTGTAAAATAATTAATACTTTTTGCTTTTCGATGAAACCAATATAAACAAAAACATTGACGAATATGTGTGTTAAAGTCGAATTAAACCCTCACTCCCGAGGATGGCAGTGAAGTATTAAGTAGCGAACATTAACCCTCCCAATACCACGGGTCCGGACAATCACAGACTACCACAGGGATCCTTGCGGGACCCCACTCTTTTTTACGACGTTTTTCATATAAAAACATACTTTATTTGGATTTATTAGTTAGGAATATGAAAAATGACTACAATTAATACGATACATACCTATTACAATTTTATTGATTGTATGAAATTTATGCGATGACTGCCCCAACGACTTATGCAAGTAAGCGTGGACGATGTCCCATGTGCCCGAGAAGTAAGGACGCCAAAGTGAATATAAAGTGTCATTTTTGCAATAATTTTGTATGTAAAACTCATCGTAAAGAGCAAATAGTAATTAAATGTAAAAATTGTCAATAGATTGATTTTATTTTGTACTTTTAATTTCTTTTAATCAATATTTTTTTTACAATCAATAAATTCTTTTAATATATAAATTTCATACAATCAATAAAATTGTAATAGGTATGTATTAAAAAAGTTATACGCGTAGTACCATGGGGTCTCGCAAGGACCCCAAACCAAGTTTTTTTAGAAATAAATAAATTATTAATGGTTTATCTAGTAGAATCTATAAAAAGTCCGTCACGCAGGGGCTGCGTAAACTAAGCAGATTTCCCACGTGAAGTTTTACAATAGAGAAATCTGCCTAACAACAACTGTAGTAGTAAGAAACCTCTAAACCTAAAACATTATTTAGGGCGTAATAACCCAGAAGTTTCTAGCCCCAAAAAACAGTTAACCTAACCTCTAAACCTATTCACGAGGGACGAATAGTTATGGAAATGGCCACCAGAGCTCTCGGCGGAAAGTCCGAACTGATCACACGCATATTACAAATGCAAATATCTCGGTTAATATTCAAGATAGAGAATAAATGAATATAACAATATTTATAGTAAATTTAATTTGCAATAAGATTGGTTCTATACAATTTTTCGATCCGATGCATAATAACGGAGATATTTCGTATTTTTGAAAATCCCCCCCCCCCTCTAGACCCCCCCTCCCACTGGTCCGATTTCAGCCGTTAACGAACTTGATCTTCCTTTTTACATAAAACGATTAAATACCGAGTTTGGTGACGATTAAACAAAAATTGCGACCGCTAGAGTGTTAACAGACAAATATATATATATATGTCTATATATATATATATATATATATATATATATATATATATATATACTAGCTCAGATACCCGGCTTCGCCCGGGAATTCATTTGAGGCTGAATTGTGATGTTATTTTTTAGCAGGCGTTACATTGCACAATATTTTGACATTTACCCGTCACAGTGTTTAGGATTGATACCCGTCGTTGCAGTGGATTTACTAATAATAGAATATTTGTTCGATAAGGCTTCACTGTCTTTGATATTTTTATATTTTCCGTCTCTTATACATGTAAATATGGTGAATTTTTATTTCAGACCTCCCTTATAACCCCCCTCCCGTTTGAACCTAAAAATTTTAATATAACTTATAATCATGGAAGAATTAATGCTAATTGACATACCGAGTTTTGTTAAGTTCGGTTCAGCCGTTAGTGCCCAATAAAATTGTTGGCTCCCGCTAAAGTTTTAACGTATAACTCATTTTTACTTAGGTATACGACAAAAGTGTATATAACAAAAGTTACTCCATATAACAAAATAAACAACTTTTGTTATGTTTATATTTGCTGAAAAAGCAATAGGAAACGAAATATCGCTATTTTTAATTTCAGGCATCCCTTATAACCCCCACTCCTGCCTGTCCCTAGAAATGTTAGTATGGCATATTATAAGGAAATCGTTAGTATTAACTCATATAGCGAGTTTGGTTTAGTTCGGTTGAGTCTTTTGTGCCTAATATATTGTTGACTCCCGCTATAGTTTTTAGCGTATAACTCATTTATACTTCCATATACGGCAAAAGTGCATATGACAAAAGTTACTCTAAATTACAAAATAAACAACTTTTGTTATGGGCATATTTGCTGAAAAAGCAATAGGAAACGAAATATCGCTATTTCTAATTTCAGGCCTCCCTTATAACCCCCACTCCTGTATGTCTTAGAGAATATTAATATAGCCTAAAGTCTAAGTTGGGCTAGTAGTAATATACATACCAAGTTTGATAAAATTCGGTTCAGCCGTTTATGCGTGAAAAGGTAACAAACAAACAAACAAATAAACAAACAAACAAACAAACAAACAGACACCAAAGAAAAAAAATGCAGTTATGGTGTCTATGACATGTGAAACGAAAAGTTATCGTGAAATTTCGCGAAAAAAATCAATGTACAGACAGAGGTTACAATTTTATATATATATATATATATATATATATATATATATATATATATATATATATAGATAGATATATATATATATAGTTGTGAACGGACCTCATGTTCGTCATCTCCTGGGTAGGATAGATGGACATTTGAAGAAATTTTTCGAAAATCGCGTCATGAGTACGACCTCAAGAGCTGATTTCCCTTGAAGGGTCAAAACTTCGCAATCCATAAATATACACAGCGTTTTAGGAATGTAATCGTTATCCTAAACATAATTGTTTCTTTACTTTTTCTTGATTAAACTAATATTAAAGAAGATATTGACGAATATGTGTTTTGACGTCGAAGTAAGCTCTCCTCCTTCCTAGATAAAAAATTGAACTCCTATATGTACAGGCTAATTGCAATAAGCGACACAAATATAAAAAACCATCAAAACCCTCTTGACCGTTTTAGCAGATTTCCCTTAAGGGAAATCAGCTATTGAAGTTGTACTCATAACGGAATATTCGAAATTTTTCTTCAAATGTCCATCGATCCTACCTAGTAGATGACGAAAATGATGTCCGTTCAAAACTTTATATATATATATATATATATATATATATATATATATATATATATATATATATTTATTTATTTATTTATTTATTTGTTTGTTTAATACCGCTCTAGCGGTCGCAATTTTTGTTTGATCGTTACCAAACTCGACATTTAGTCCTTTTATGTAAAAAGAAAGATCAAGTTCGTTAACGGCTGAAATCGGACCAGTGGGAGGGGGGGTTTAGAGAAGAGGATTTTCGAAAATTCGAAATATCTCCGTTACTATACGTCGGATCAAAATATTGTACAGAATCAATCTTATTGCAAATTAAATTTACTATAAATATTGTTCTATAGATTTATTCTCTAACTTGAATATTAACCGAGATATTTGCATTTTTATTAACTCTGGTCGCCTAACGGACGGGTGACTCCCGCCAAAAGCTAGTTCATTCACTGCTCGGCTCTCGTAAAATTTCTCTATTGTAAATCTTTACGTGGGAAATCTGCTTAGTTTACGCAGCCCCTGCGTGACCGAATTTTTGAGTGATTTAGCAACAAACGGGAGGACAGACAGGCAGGGAAAATTTAAAATTTTTATGCAGTTGTTCTTAGACTATTCTGAAACGTGAAAAAACTTTTAAATAGAAAATCACACAAACCATACAGTTTTATTTATATAGATATACATAACCCAGGAGTGTAACGATTTAGAATTAACTTTGCAATTTTTAATAATGTGGAAAACGTTTGACAGAAGAAACATGTATAATTTTTGAAATCTTGTTTTCGGCAGGAGAATAAATATAGGCTTGGAGAGTCAGGTTGTAACGCTCATGTATGATACCCGTTCCTTGAGAGAATATTAGATTTTCCCCATGGCCCAGGGGACCAGTGCAGCAAATAGAACTGCTTTCTTCTTGAGATAACAAACAATGTTATTATTTTTTTTTTTTTTGCGGGAGTTTGTCTTTCTTCTATAAAGAGGTAGATCCCAGATTAGGGATTAAGTATTACTGTATGGCTTCTAAGATCCACTGAGTCCGATACGTGTGCAGGATTTAGTTGTTATAAATCCCTCTTTTTCATTCTGACACTAACCTTAGTAATAATACATTCCATATAACCTTTTTTCCACAATGTCGTTCCATCAGTAGAAAAACTACCCATAGAAAAATGATGGCAAAAGAATTTTGCAAACCTATTTATGAACATATATAAAACTATATATATATATGAAGTATTAAACCCGTTGCTTCATTTTGTTATTTACAGTTACAATATCTACGATAAAATATAAAAAATTAACATTTTGAAGATAAAAGGATCTGATTTTTTTTTAATGATACAGGATTTCCTTAACCTTTGAAGTAGAATACCAATTTTTCTAATTGGAAATGAAAATGCAGAATACTTTAACAGGAAAGAGAATACTTTAATTTTTCAACCAAATAATTAAGAAATTCCTTGATTACTGGCTCCTTTAGAATACTTGTAGCCACACAAAAATTACAGGACTCTAGTTACTCTACATGTTTCGTCATTCAACAACAACCCAAATATAAAAAGACCTTAGAATACTCAATACGACTGGTGAGAGATCGTTAATTGTTACATGGAATTTAATTTTTTCAAGGTTCAAAAAATAAAAATTATTAGACCAGTGGAAACAAAAGTACTAAAGAATGTCTATTATGTTCATGCAAGTTATATTTTATATAAATGAAACCATATTGGGGGTTTATAATGTTAATACCAACAATGAGCAATAGATATGATGCAATGCGAATAAACTGTACTTGATTGTTTATTAATATGTATTTGAAAGTGGTTAATGAAAGCTTTATTGGAATAATGCAGAGAAGCGTAGCAATTTATGCCTTTTCTTGGTCACGCAGTATAATGCATCTGTGTTTCCATTAAGGCTAATTTGTATTGTGAACTGTAAATTATACTTGGCTCCTTCACTACAGAAAATTAAAATAGTTGTTAATATAGCGGGACATTTTACTACCCAATTGCAGTCAGAGTTAGGATTGTGGTAATTGCTGCTTGGTTCGAATTTCTAATCGTTGAGTGATTTCATAAGGAGGTAATTGTGATCAGCGTTGACTGAGAGGTTTGATTACAAGTAATTATCAACTGTGAAATTACTACTACTTATAACCGCCCACATTTAGACATTCAATAGGATTATCTACTAAAGCAATCACAGAGGCATAATTTCGAACTTTCATGATGTGTAGTAACTGCGTCCTTGACAACCACCTTAAACTGTTCCTTGCATTTAGCTGCTTCCATTCCCCATTTCATTCTCTCCTTATTTTCCAAAATATAACCACTGCTGTTTGTAATGCGTCATAGAAAATATAAGACCAAGCAAATTCATACAATTTAGTGTGCATTAGTATTATCAAAACACATGGTTATGTACATATATGGTATTCATTTAACTTCACAATCAAAGATCTAAAGATATATATATCTTCTATATTAATATATGACTATTACCGCTCTAGCAGTCGCAATTTGTGTTTAATCGTAAGCAAACTCGATATATAAGCGTTTTATCAAGTTCTTTAACGGCTAAAATGGGACTGGAGAAGGGGGGGTTTACAGGGGAAATTTTTGCAAATTCAAAATATCGTCGTTATTAAACGGCGAATGGAAACAAGGATTAGCGTCAATCTTATTATAAATATAATTGTCTGTAAATGTTGTTATATACATATTTTCTCTATCTTGAATATTAACCGAGATATGTGCATTTTTTTTTTAGTTTTTAACCATTAGTAAACCCCCAATAAACCCCCCCCCCTTTTGTGCCAAATAAAATTGACTCCCGCTATCATTTTTAGCGTATAACGCCTTTCTACTTCGGTATATAACGATAGTGTATATGACAAAAGTTTCTCTAAATAACAAAATAAACAACTTTTGTTTTGTGCATATTTGCCGAAACCCCAATAGGGAACGAAATATCGTTATTTTTAATTTCAGGCCTTCCTCATAACCCCCACTCCTGCCCGTCCCTAGAACTGTTGGTATGGTTTATTATAATTAAGGCGTTAGTACTAATTCACATACTGAGTTTGGTTTAGTTCGGTTGAGTTTTTTTGTGCCAAATAACATCGTTGACTTCCGCAGTTGTTTTTAACGTATAACTCATTTATACTTAGGTATACGACAAAAGTGTATATAACAAAAGTTACTCCAAATAACAAAATAAACAACTTTTGTTATGTCCATATTTGCCGAAACCCCAATAGGGAACGAAATATCGTTATTTTTAATTTCAGGCCTTCCTCATAACCCCCACTCCTGCCCGTCCCTAGAACTGTTGGTATGGTTTATTATAATTAAGGCGTTAGTACTAATTCACATACTGAGTTTGGTTTAGTTCGGTTGAGTTTTTTTGTGCCAAATAACATCGTTGACTTCCGCAGTTGTTTTTAACGTATAACTCATTTATACTTAGGTATACGACAAAAGTGTATATAACAAAAGTTACTCCAAATAACAAAATAAACAACTTTTGTTATGTGCATAATTGCCGAAAATGCAATAGGAAACGAAATATCGCTATTTTTAATTTCAGGCATCCCTCATAACCCCCACTCCTGTTCGTCTCAGAGAATATTAACATAGCCTAAAGTCTATGTCGTATTAACAATGAGCTGTTATATCTTAAACCAAATTATTCTGTTTAAATACTAAATATTGTTTCCATTGAACATATACTGTGTGAGATGCATGCAAATACGTTGAGTGATGACGTCATCATTAAAGATTTTACGTTCTTGACTTGTAAATGTTTATTTTGTCTATAGCGTACTCAATATTTAAACACCGTTTTAGTCAACACTAAAGATCATATTTGTTATTGGCTTAGAATATTTGTTAGATTGAACTTAGAATAGTGGAGGTTTAAAAAATTCAAAATATCTCCGTTATAATGAGTCGGATCGACAAATGTTATAGAACCAATCTTGATAAAGAGTGGATGCTCTACTACTGTTGTTCTATGCATTTTTTGGAAACTCAAGTATTAAGCGAGCTATTGTACTCTCTTGTTTCCAGTCTTCAGTGCCACCCCTCCCCCAACCCTTCTACTCATTGTTTCTTTACAAAGAAAAAGAGAATATGTGGTGAGATGAGATCACGAATGTTTTATACCAGAACGTGAGAAATCTGCTAAGATTACGCAGGCCCTGCATGACGGACTTTTTGATTATGCGAG
Organism: Riptortus pedestris; assembly: GCA_019009955.1. NCBI lineage: Eukaryota > Metazoa > Arthropoda > Insecta > Hemiptera > Alydidae > Riptortus > Riptortus pedestris. The sequence goes on along the minus strand of CM032233.1, from coordinate 61,803,544 downwards.
TTACTTACATACAAACTCATGATGAAACTGGTCAATATGGGTTCAAAGAGGGCCAAGACAGATAATCCCGTTGAAATGTGAAAACCAAAATTAGTCTAGATTACAATATTTCCTTTACTTCGTACAATAAAGCAACCCTTATGAAAAAAGTCCGTCACGCAGGGGCTGCGTTAACTAAGCAGATTTCCCACGTACGCCACGTATTTGCATTTATCTCAAAACTTAAAAGTTCAATGAGAACAATATTTGGTATTTAAGCTTCAAATAAAGTGATTCATAACATAATAGAATATTGAAAATATGAGATGAGCAGGAGTGGGGCTTTACTGATGACCGAAAACTAAAAAAATGCAAATATCTCCGTAAATAATCAAGATAATGAAAAAACATTAAATGTACAATAAGATTGGTTCTATACAATGTTTTGATCCGACTCATAATAACGGAGATATTAAGAATTTTCGAAATTCTCCCCCTCTAACCCCCCCCCTCCCCCTGGTCCGATTTCAGCCATTAACGAACTTGATCTTTCTTTTTGTATAAAACGATTATATATCAAGTTTGATAACGATAAGACAAAAATTGCGACCGCTAGAGCGGTAACAGACAAATATATAGATAGATAGATAAATAGATAGATAGATAAATAGATAGATATGTGTATATATATATATATATATATATATATATATATATATATATACAGTTTTGAACGGACCTCATTTTCGTCATCTCTTGGGTAGGATCGATGGACATTTGAAGAAAAATTTCAAAAATCGCATCATGAGTACAACCTCAATAGCTGATTTCCCTAAAGGGAACTCTGCTATAACAAAACAATCCATAACAACAATAAAATGGAATAATGGAATGATGAGCCCGACGAAAAAAAAAATATCTTTTAAAAGTAATAGGATATATTTTAAATGGAACTGCATTAATAATTTCATTCATTACCGGGGAATTTCCATTTTAGCTAAGAAGCATATGACAGCCGCGAACAGTTTCACTAGGACGTGTCAGAATGTTAAGCCCGGAGAACGATATTTATAAAAGAATTTTATGGTCCAAGGCGCAACATATACAACTAGGACGTATTCATATGTCCTACCCGTAGCTGAAATTGTTTATTATTTATTTATACGTCCGATTCGGTTAACTCGTTAACGAACTCCAAGGTTTTGTTTTTAATTGTTTAAATGTGAATTATGGAATGAGTATTTCGAAATTTTTTAGAGAGCGAAGAGACATACACTTTATAGTTAGATAGATAGAACTGATGATGTTTTTGGCACTCCTTTACAATCATTAATTTGATGGAATTTTGTCAGTTCCCATTTCCGAATAAAAACCGCTAAAAATTACTTCATTTTTTCATGAGTATTGATGAAATTCTTCAACATTTTTTATAATTCACGCCAAGTTATGTGTCAACTATTCATATTGAATTCAAAATAATTCTTTCTTCTTCTTTTCTTAATTTTCATTTCATTGCGTGATCTTATTTGTCACAAAAATCTATTTTATTTTAAATTTGTCCAAAGGATCAAATACGTGAAGGGCTCAATTGGAAGGAAAAAGCATATCTAATAAACAACCTCCAAATAAAGGGGTACCCTAAAGTGACAAAAAGTTATATATATATATATATATATATATATATATATATATATATAAGTATAAATAATATAACTGTCAGAAATTAAACGTAGAGTGTGTATCTTGCAATAACGTAGGAGATAACATGTTCCACAATTGGGAACAAATTTAAGACGTATGAGTAAGTACACGTAGCCAAAAGCTAGTGGATGCCAAGGATATTAAACAGTGAAGAAAATGTTCTCCAAACTGGGATGGTTATAAGCAAAGATAATGGTGGGTTGGTGATTAAAAGCTAAATTGAAAACGCCTTACAAGATGTTTTGGAGTTAATTGTTTATAGAGCCTTGAAACGGGAAGTCAATAACGATTTGAAGCTGAACACTATTATACGAATAGCAGAACAAAGAGCTTCATTTTATTTTAGTCAGATAATAGATTCAGAGGAGATAAAGAAATGTCTGCTTAGCCTAGAAAGATATTCTGTTTTCAAATGGTTTGTATGAGAAATCCAAGTTAAATTTATTTCTTTTGTTTCTTCTAGGCTCCAGCTATTGAGATGTCTTACGGTATCCGATTAATATAGAATACACATTGTAACTGTATATTGTTGCAGGTTACAATATGAAATAATAAATGGGGTTACCATTTGCAATAAGGATGTTAAGTACAAGAAATTATATTTAGACAGGATATGAAGTTCAAAATTAATTTCAGATTCGGGGGGAGGGGGTGAGGTGGGGCACTTGAGATACCCATATATACTAGTGGACCGGACATACGTTGTCCTGCATGATATTTCAAGCGATTAGGATATTAAACAAAGTATGAAATGAAAAACCAATAATATAGTAATTTCATTATTCTTTATTTTGAAATAACATCAATTTTTCTAAAAACAATTCGTTATTATCAATAATGTTTGTTTAATTTTATCTTAGTCCGAGTTGATGAGCAATTTTTTTAGACAATTCCTGTGGACAGCAAACGCTGTTGTTCACGTGTTCTGAATGTGTAGGTGACTCGTTGACATGCCAGTCTTTGTCTCAACGCATTAGCTCGACGTCGTTCGTTGCATTGCATAACCTAGATACCGACCGACTTCAGCTCCATCTGCTGGGCTTATTTGTGAATCTAAACCTTCCAGGGCGTCACCCAAACGCGTACAAAAAAAAATCATTCAAATCGGTCAAGCCGTTTAGGAGGAGTTCAGTGACATAAACGCGTACAGTAGAATTATATATATAAAGATATATATATATATATATATATATATATATATATATATATATATATTCAACTTTTGAAAATTAAAATTCTCTGAAAAAAAGCTCCTTAAGGAGGGACTAAAGAAAATGGAATTATATCTAGAAGTCTTTATAAATCAATCTGTTCAAAAAAAAGTCTGTTTCTCATGGTTTTTTCTTACTTAGAAAATTTTAAATCTCTTTTTTTAAATTTACAAAAGGCATTTATATATATATATATATATATATATATATATATATATATATAAATACATATATATATATACACATACATACATACATATACATATACGTCATATACCCAATATTTTATAACCAAAAGATTAATTACTGACTTCTTATAAGAGAGTTGAAACTTGTTAATACATGGGCTCTTCCCTTATCGAAATTTAGAAGCGAGGCTTATTTTGCTTCCACCTAAACATTACAGTATGGTGAATTTCGCAAAGAGAATATTAGTGCTGATTTCCCTTAATGGAAGTGCAATGCATTTTAATTAACGACTAAAAGTAAGATTCTCCTTTCAAGTATAAACGTTGTATTTTATGGGTTGTTTAGTATGAAATACTCCGTCAGTAAATAATTAGTAATGTAATTTTTAATTGTTAATTGATTTTCATTGTTTCCCCTCTCCAATATAAATAAAACTTCGTCACGCAGGGGCTGCGAAAACTAAGCCACTCCTGAAGTCTTACAATAGATAAATCTTCGTACCTAACATAACCGTGAATATTCAATGGATAAATACAAACCAATTACATTTGTATTACCATATGCAAATGCAAATGTATAAATATGTGAAAGGACTAGGACGTTTGGAAGGCACGCAGGTTTTGTACTACGTGGGTATTTCATAGTTTTATTTGGAGCTGTGGGGGATGCCATGGAAAGACTATCAGGAGAGAAGATCACTTGAATTGAATGGTATACCCACTACTAGCTCATCGATTTACTTGTTTCACGTGACAAGACTAACCGAAAGTAGGAATGTACAAGTCACGTACAATGACGTGACTCCGGTGAAACCACCTTCTGTCGTCTTTACCAGCCATCGAGTGACTTTTCTTGACAACCAGTAGAAAAATCACATGCCATTTCCAACACACTCTGTTTTCGTGGACTATAATTAAATCGAAAGAAATTACATGAAAACACACTTAAGCCAAAAGTGTTTTTATTACTTAAAAGTCTAGGGTGAGCTTCTAGGTTTCATTATAGCTATAAAGTAATAAAATCCATAATTTTAGAATATTTTCCTAAAAATCGGCCCTATTCCTCTTCCCAAGGAAATCAGCTATTGAGGTTGTATTCGTGACGAGATTTTCGAAAACTTTCTTCAAATATCCATCGATCCTACCTAGTAGATGACGAGAAAATGAGGTAGAGACTGTTCAAAATTATAAACACATGTATGTGTGCGTGCTTGCGTGCGTGCGTGCGTTTGTATATATATTTTTGTGTGTGAAACATTTTGAAAAACCAAATCAAACAAAAACATTACACTACTAACTCCAAATTAGAAAGATGAGGAGATATTTGTGCGTTTTGCAGTACATTTAAATGGGAAAAGTTCTTTTCATTGATGAAAGTTAATAAATCAAAACATCGTACAAGGCTGACTGATGATAATTTAGAAAATTCTTTTCGTCTTTGTATCCGTGGAATTAATCCAAACATCGATGGATTAGTTTCCCAAATTCAAACTCATTGAATGTACCATGTTGCACCTATATTACTCATTTCATTTTGTTATTTTAATAAATTGTATTATAATTACATTGTCATAATTTTATGTCTGATATCAATCGTTAAAAATTATGAACACTACTTTAAAATGCACTACTTTTAAAAGCGGCCCGCGAACGTATTTGCACACTAAAGTTTGGCCCGCAACATGTCAAAGGTTGCCCATACCTGGTCTAAACGATCTTATACACTTCTTGTTATCCCTATATATAGTGCTCCTAATTTCTCTGTTAAACTGTTAATTAACTCGTCAATGTTATTCTACTGATTCTAGCGCCAAGACAGTTGTTTAGATATAAGCAGATTTCCCTTGAGGGAAATCAGCTATTAAGGTCGTACTCATGACGCAATTTTCGAAAACTTTCTTCAAATGTCCATCGATCCTATCCAGTAGATGACATATATATATATATATATATATATATATGTGTATATGGCTTTATATTTCGGTATACGACGATAGTATATATGACAAAAGTATCTCTAAATAACAAAATAAACAACTTTTGTTATGTGCATATTTGCCGAAACCCCAATAGGAAACGAAATATCGATATTTTTAATTTCAGGCCTCCCTTATAACCCCCACTCCTGTTCGTCTCACAGAATATTAACATAGCCTAAAGTCTAAGTTGGGTTAGTAGTAATATACATACCAAGTTTCATAAAATTCGGTTCAGCCGTTTATGTGTGAAAAGGTAACAAACGAACAAACAAACAAATAAACAAACAGACCCGAAAGAAACAAAATGTAGTTATAGTGTCTATGACATGTGAAACGAAAAGTTATCGTGAAATTTCGCGAAAAAAATCAATGTAGAGACAGAGGTTACAATTTTATATATATATAGATTAACAAGATAAAACACCCAAATAACTAAAAATTGTCTAGTTTAACATGGGCTCTACTTAGGCAGTATGGATGCTAAGCTAGCCACTGAAGGAGGAGGAGAGACCCTGCTTAGAGGATAAAACCTTGCTTTTACATGTGAACATCTGTGCAAATACCCCCTGCCTCTCATGCTCAATATAAAGAGGTTCCAGTTTCTGGAGTTTATTGTGGTCGTGCTGTTTAACTAGGAGAACTACCTTGTAGAGCATTCACAAGATTTCCTTATTTTAAGCGTTGAAGGAAATGGATAGATATACATGGCACATATTTAAATGAGCATAACGTTCATTCAGTATAAATTTAATAAAGTGAATTTTAATGTTGCTTTTATTAGGGTATGTCAATATGATTTTATAATGTATTATTCACAATTCAAACGTCATTATTTGTTTTATTCCTTGGCCTTGTAAACATATTACTCTCTTGTTAAGAGTGCTGAATGGTTTTAAGGTGCTTAAATAAATATCTATATATATATATATATATATATATATATATATATATATATATATATATATATATATATCGTTTTCATAATTGATATATATATATATATATATATATATATATATATATATATATATATATATGTGTGTGTGTGTGTTACGGTGAAAGACCGAAATTGGAGAATGTCGACTTACACCAGATTTCGGTCTTTCACGGTAACATATACATATATATTTCATAAATAACTTTTGTTCGTAGTTTTCAATAAAATTAATATGTTATATTCCTGGACGTTCTTAATTTTTCTCGTTACAACAAAATAATTTCTCGGGGCTCAGGTTGGCCGTGCGGGTTAAGGCGTTGGACTTAATCTCGCGTGGTAGACCTAGAGTGGCGGGTTCGATTCCCGCCCTGGGCAGTAGAAATTTATTTATTATTCATATAATAATCGCATTTCGCAACAAGGGCGATTTAGCGACGAATCAGTTATTCAATATACAGCATAATAATTAACATATTTAACATATATCCTATTTAACATATAACCTATAACATATTTAACATATAACCTATAACATATTTAACATATAACCTATAACATATTTAACATATAACCTATAACATATTTAACATATAACCTATAACATATTTAACATATAACCTATAACATATTTAATATATAACATATTCAACATATAACATATTTAACCTATAACATATAATTATTATATTTACGTAAGTATGCTCATTTCTGCAAATATTTTCAGTATTGCCCTACATTATAATTTTTTGAAAATGTTGTTTTGTTTCAAGTATTGTAATACGCGGTCTATGTACGGGCTACAGTCATGTAGTAATTCAGTCAAAGTGTATGGTAGGTCTATGTGAGTCCTTAAATAGCAGTCAGTAAGTATATGTTTTATAGTAAGTCTACAGTTACAGTGTTGGCAGTAGGGTTCGTCTTCTCCAGTAAGTAGGTAAGTGTGAGTTAGTCGTGAATGGCCAATTCTCAACCTCGTTAAAACTACTTCTTCACTTCTAATTAGCCTTTTTGAGGAAGGCCATTCACCAAGTGTATGTTTCAGTTCTCGAAATTTGTTATCAGTTGTGGTAAACCAAGTTTTCTGCCATGAATTGAGTATCATATCTTTTGCTTGGGCTTGAATATCTTCGTATGTACAGTATGTGTTGTCGTGAGTTCTTTTTTGAGTAGCTGACTTGGCAAGTTCGTCTACTTGTGTGCTTTGTTTAATGTTTGTATGTCCGGGTAACCAGTACATAGTTATTCTTTTGTTGTAAAACAGAAATTTATTTAGTGACGGACTCATTAAATGAATTCCTTGGGCCCACCCTGGCTAGAAAAGGGTGGTAACCTGTAGATAACCCGTCCCGATTAGCCTTAGTAGCATAAAGTGGACGTAAATAATAATAAACAAAATAATTTCTCACTTCAAATTCTCAGAATATTAAATGATTTGAGTTTTATGCCTACCCTCAGAACATTAAAGTAATCGTAATCAGCTTAAATAGCTCACTATGGCCCTCCTCCCAACACTCAGTTTTGCTAACCAACCTACCTCTCATTTAAGAGCTCAGTTTATAAAAACTGCCGGTAATAAAAAAAAAAAACATTTATTGCTCAAAATTTATTCATACTTTCCAACATGTTTCGCGACTTATATACCACCTCTTCAGGGGCTACCCCTCTCCAAAAAATACTAACATTAATTTTAAAAAAATAACATCAATTTAACCAAACCGTATGATAATTGTTTGCTAGACACAGTATTAATAATTGCCTACTTGCATGATATATTTATTAAATCTAACTACAGATTGCTATTTATATTTCTGAAGTTCTTGTTTCCCTCTTATGTTCGTTGCGACTGTTCTCACTGGGGAGGTCGTTGCTACTGAGGTTCCCGAAGTAGGTTAAGTCAGCTGACAATAGATCGATTATTTACACGTCAACTTTGAACTCGATTATTTTACGTCATAATTTAAAATTGATTATTTTAAGATAAAATGTTATAGAATATACGTTTGAGCTAATTAATTTCTTCTTTTTTTTCTAAAACAATCGATTTTAAATTACGAAGTGAAATAATCCAGTTCAAGGTTTTTTTAGCCCTTGAAGATGTGGTATGTAAGCCACGAAACATGTAGGGCAGTACAAATAAAGTTTGTGCGAAATAAATGTTTTTTATTGGCGATCCTTGCCATGAAACTATGAAAAAAATATAATAATATTGGACCCAGAATAAGAAGAAAAATTATTTAAGTATTTTTACTATTTAACTAAACCAATTACGATATAGATTCTCAAAATATATTCCTATTTTCCATCTTCGTGTGAACAAATTATTAAAATAAGCTAAAATTGGTGTCACAATTGAGTAATTAAAATTTGATAGAAATAAAATATTTAGACATGTAAGTTCCTACAATTTGTCTGCTCTGTTGACTTATATAGCATACATCCATTAAGAATTTAATTATTTAAGATCCTAGTATTGTTCTTCAAATTGGGTCAACATGTCTGACCTCATTGAAATTTCAATTTTCCTACAATTCACATTGTTACCACTGGCGTGGTTGAATGGCAGATAGATATGTGAACAGCGTGAATAGAGATAAGCTCCATCAGAAAACAACACGAAGAGCAAAATTTAAGGTCAAAGGTCGCCCGACAGCCAAAATATCTTTCTCGGTGTAATTTCTCAGTTTTAATAATTAAATGAAACTATAGTGCTGAAGATTAGTTATACTTATAAAAGAATCAGTTCTTACAATTTTTTTTATGTGTAGAAAAAGGAATTGATTGATTTCAATTTTAACAAAATCACTTTTTCATTTATTTTCATTTTAAGGAGTGTGTTACAGCACATCATAATGAAAAAAATATCTTACTTTCTACTTTAAATTAATTATATCTTACTGCGAAATAATATACTGGTACGAAGAATAATATTCATTGTTTCAAAAGTAATTTCACTTCACAGTTCCACTATTATCGATATGAAATAACATGATAACCCCCCAAAAATGTGTATCTAAAGTATTGAATTGTTTTCCCTAGCACCTAAAAAAAATGCTGGTTAGTTGTGGAATGGGAGTTGAAAGAATGTGTCGAACATCTACAAGACGCGATTACATTTTTCACAATTTCCAGACTTCTTTTTACGTTGCAGCGTAGGACTGTGCAACAAAATTATTTGCTAGGCGCTAATTTAGGCCACAAAATTTTAAAAAGGGAAAGAGTTTTGTAACAGTGACAGGCAACGATCATATATAACTTAAAAAAACAGATTTCAGACTAATGGTTTATAAAAAAGAACAACAAACTTCGAGAACTGAAAACATATACTTCGTGAACGACCTTCTTCAAAAAGGTTCTTTAGAAGAGAAGAAGTAGTTTTAATAAGGTTTGTAATTATAATAAAAAAATTACTAAAACAGAAGTAATGAAATTGATATTTAGATAAAGTATAAACGTCAATTGAGGTTAGTTGAGTTTTCTTGTAGTTTCTACAGTGTGAAAATTGATTCTTCTAATTTCCGTTTTAAATATTTCCTTAATTTTGCCCATTGAGTAAATCATTTGATCCTTCAGTTCTTTTAGAAGATTTTCCTTCAGCTATTAGTTGGTCCCCATCAGCTATTGAGGTTGTACTCTTGATTAGATTTTCAAACAATTTCTTCAAATTTCCATCGATCCCATCTAGGAGATGGCTAAAATGAGGTCCGTTCAAAATTTTATATATATATATATATATATATATATATATATATATATATATGTGTGTGTGTGTGTGTGTTAACTCGATATTTAAAAGTTTTATGTAAAAATGAAGATCATGTTCGTTAATAGCCAAAATCGAACCGTGGGGGGGGGAGGTTAGGTTTGGGGATTTCAAAAATTCGAAATATCTCCGATATTATGCGTCGGATCGGAAAATCGTATAGAATCAATCTTATTGCAAATCCAATGTTCTATAAATGTTGTTATGCACGTTTTTTCACTATATTGATTATTAACCGAGATATTTGCATTTTCTAGTTTTCGGCCTTTAGTTAACCCGCACTGGCATATAACGAAGCACTTTATTTGAAGAATAAATCCCAAATATTTTTCTCAACTTATACGTTTTGAGATAAATAGAAATATAGGGCTCACTCTGGCAAATCTGCATACTTCAAGCATCGCCTGCGTGACGGACTTTTTTAGCTTCGACATTAACTAAAGTCTTAAGTTTACATACTTACTTAAGTTACTATCTTGGCAACGAATCGTGTTCATTACGTTGTTTCATTATAAAAAATAAAATTAAATACTTTTACAACAATTAATTCAAATAGAATTAATTTTGAAACAATTAGTATTATTCTTCCTAACAGTTCATTATTACGCAATACGGTATTATTAATTAAAAGTATAAAGTAAAATATTATTTTCATAATGATATTGTGGTAAAAAAAACTCTTGTTTTTACCTTATCGCCTCAACTTTGAGAAGGGCCGTCTTAAAAATAATTAAAAAAGTATAAAGTATTTTTGTTAAAATTAAAATAGGCGTTCCTTTTTCTACGTATAATTTAAATTTAAAAGGAGGAGTACTTTTTTGAGGTGATCTAATCTACAACACTATAGTTTCAGTCCATTAAAAATTCAAACAAATGTAGAAATTACACAGAGGAAGAAAGTTGCATCACAAATCAAAATTTATGTTTGTAAGATTATGACTTTTGACGACGTTTTGGACATAACCTTCGAAAAATTAAGTTCTTAACGCACTTTTGAACTTTGAATATGCTTAGACATTAGTTGTTCTAAATTCTGGGAGCGCGTGTAAGAGTTTTACTCTAGAATACCAGAATGGTATATGTTTCTTTCAGGTAACTTATTTTTCTCTTCGAGCCCGTAACAGGTGTTTGTATATTTCTTTTTATTGCGTTGAGACCTTTATTTTTCGGAAAATAAATTCATTTTTGCTTCACAAACAGCTTTTCGTTCCTCTCATCAAACTATATCATCATAAATGCCTACAATCCATTTGTTGTCAAATAAAGTAATTTCAGGACGCGCAAGTAAGTTAAATAAAGTAAGCAGAGAAATCTGCTATGAACAAAACATGTCAATAAATTAAAATGTATGTGTAAATATATAGTGTTATTAAAATTCTTAACAAAATCGATTTATTACATTCACTGTAATTATTAAAAAAAGTCCATCACGCTGGGCTGCGTAAACTAAGCAGATTTCCCAAGTGAAGTTATACAATAGAGAAATCTCCATACGAGAGCCAAGCAGTTACGGAAGGGGCCGACCTAGCTTTTGGCAAGAAACTCGCCCCACATTTAATAAAAATGCAAATATCTCGGTTAATATTCAAGATAGAGAATAAAAGTATAGAACAATATTTATAGTAAATTTAATTGGCAATAAGATTGGTTCTATACAATTTTATGATCCGACGTATGGTAGCGGATATATTTCAAATTTCCGAAAATCCTCCGCTCTAAACCCCCCTCCCACTGGTTCGATTTAAGCCGTTAACGAACTTGATCTTCCTTTTTATCTGAGGTTGGTGACGATTAAACAAAAATTGCGACCGCTAGAATGTTAACAGACATATATATATATGAACGGACCTCATTTTCGTCATCTCCTGGGCAGGATCGATGGACATTTGAAGAAATGTTTCGAAAATCTCGTCATGAGTACGACCTCAATAGCTGATTTCCCTTAAGGGAAATCTGCTAATATAAAAATGTGTTTATTAAATTTAAGACATTTTTAAACGATGCACTATATGAGTTTGATATTTAATAATATGTAATCAAATTAATTGGCATAGCAATACTAACTTTGTTATAAGTTAGTAATATTATACTAACTTTGTCATAGAAAATCAATAATATTCGACGTATCCTATTATGCTTTTAACACTTAATTGAAATAAAAAAAATCCGTTTCATTTAAACTTATATAGAGTTGCCTACGAATTCAGCAATTGCTATTAAAAAATAAATAAATATGTAAGTTTGGGGAAAAGTAAATTCAGGGTATTTTTTTATATGAGTGACCAACATTGTAATGCGAATCATATGAGCTATTGTCTGGTGTTCATGTAAGCAATATCACCCCGTAGTGATTGAGTGTTTTGTATATGCAATAGATATACTGTGAATTTAAATTTAAAACAGTTATCCCCATGATCACGACTGTTAGCTTCAAATTGGGAGTGTAATGAGTAGCTGAAAGAAAGGCCACCATCTGTAAGTAAAATGTTAACCATTACAGTTCAAAGTGTTTAGATCAACTGACATGAACGCACGTTTAAAAACAAACAAAAAACAAATACACGTCCCTGGAAGTGAGATAAAGGAAGAACATTTTTTCAATATAAAAATAAACTAGAGAGTGAAATGTGTAGGCGAGTATAAAAGGGATCAGCTTAACGGGGTCCGGCTTATTTTTTTATATTCTTTTGTAATTTTAGTTCATAAAATACGTGAATTTCGTCATTATTTCATGGAATGTCCAATCTGAGCGTTAGAAGTGTGATTAATAGATTTTTGAAGCTGACATTTATACAACTTCGAGCTTTTTGATAAAAGCGTGTCAAATTTTTACTCAAAGTGTGTTAGGATAAAGGCCCGTAAATGTAACGAGATTAAAAAAAGGCATACAACCTTTGTATTGACAGTTATTTCGACCAATAAAAAAAAGAGAAAAAAAAAGACCACTTCTCCCGTTAATTATTATTTCACATATCAATATCACTCACAGTGAAAAGTAGAAATCTGTTCTATTGAACAAAGAGGCTTTTACTCGACTAACAATAGCTACCATAAAGCCCCGAAGAATAGTGAACATCTATAATGAGTTAAACATGTCAGAGATTTATCGTTTTAGCAGATTTCCCTTAGGGGAAATCAGCTATTGAGGTCGTACTCATGATGCGATTTTCAAAAAATTTCTTCAAATGTCCATCGATCCTACCCAGGAGATGACGAAAATGAGGTCCGATCAAAACTATATACGAGTATATATCTATACATATATATATATATATATATATATATATATATATATATATATTTGTCTGTTAACACTCTAGCGGTCGCAATTTTTGTTTAATCGTCACCAAAGTCGGTATTAAATCGTTTTGTGTAAAAAGGAAGATCAAGTTCGTTAAAGGCTGAAATCATGAAGAATAATGAGTGATGCTAATGATACAGTCCATAGAGAAAGTCATTCAAAGAAGGAGTGAGGTGGGGAGATTCGGAACCAGGTCTTATTGAGGATTCAAAAAGAAAGATGAAAATAAAGGATTGAGATTAAAAAGTCCGTCACGCAGGGGCACCGTAAACTAAGCAGATTTTCCATGTGAAGTTTTACAATAGAGATATCTGCATACTGGTAACACAACACCACCGTGAGTAAATACAAATGGTAATGAGAAATCTTTCAGTTAATTTTAATAAATTTCCAACGGAAACGGCTTCTGAATTGTAAGAATAATTTATATTTTAATAACTCAAATTTTATTTGTCCAAGAACTAAAGAAGGGGGGGGCGGTATTTGCATAAATCTCACAAAGTAAAAGCTGAAACGACAGATAAGGTTAGAAGAAGCTTCCACCAGAGCCGAACAGTTACGGAAACGGCCGAACTAATCCGAACAATACCCATGTCCCACACACTTAATAAAAATGCAAATATCTCGGTTAATATTCAAGATAGAGAATAAATGTATATACAGTAGAACCCCTGTTAACCGGGGTAATGATGGGCATGGGTGTTCACGGATAATAGAAAACCCCGGATAATCGAATTACAATATTTTATTGCTTTAATGTGATAGGTAAGAACGTTAATTAAAAAACAAAACTCTGTAGAATGCCAGATTTATTAACGATCAAACGTTTTCTGTACATTAAAAATACATGTGAGTATAAATATACATATGTAGGTTTTACTATATATTGAATTTTCATTTAGAGAAAAAAATCAGTGATCTTAGTTTGTTTTTTATTAAGCATCTCTTTTCTAATATCACTTCTCATTGTTCGAAGCAAGATAATTCTGCTATAATCGGCGTTCTCTTGTTCAAAATAGTTTAATAGAAGTTCGGTTGCCTCCAATGCTTGGTTGTGTTTAATTTTCTTTATTTCCGAAAAAATAAGCGAATCTTCGTCCTCATCGCTCATATTTCCACAATCAGACTGCAACGAAGTCGATGGCTCGTCTTTTCTGTGAAGATCTGCTATTTCGTTATCAGTCAGCTGTTCGAATCCCTCTTCGTCTATTTCACTTTCCAGCCATTTTTTCATGTCATCTCTATCAACATGGATGAAATCTGGGAGAGCTTTGGCGATTTCGAGAAATGATTCTGTTTCAACTTCTTCTGAGGATTCCTGAACAAAATCTTCTTGTTCCAATATTTTGCCCCATGAAAGTTTCAATGTTGTTGGGGATAAGTTTGCCCAAGCTTCACAAACTGAAAAGATGGCGTCTTTTATGTTCCACTTTTTTACGATTTCTTTTAATGAGTCAGTACTATTATTCTCCTCAAGCAGAAATCTCAGGAATATTTTTTTATACCTTCTCTTTAAACTGGATATTACTCCTTGATCCATTGGCTGGATCAGAGATGTGACATTTGGTGGAAGATAATGAACAAAAATTTGTCCATCTTCGGTTGTCAAAGTAGACTCAGCTGGATGAGAAGGAGCATTGTCGAGTAATAAAACAGCTCTAATTGGTAGACCTTTCTGTTTTAAGTGGTGACTTACGGAAGGTACGAATTTGTCTTTAAACCATGATGAAAAGATCGTCTGATTCATCCAAGCTTTAGGATGGTTATAATAGTCACACGGAAGACTTCTTATTTCAGTCCCTCTGAATGATCGAGGTTTTTTCGCTTTCCCTATAACAGTTAATTTTAATTTATGATCTCCTGATGCATTACAACATGTCATAATTGTAAGCCGTTCTTTGCTGGATTTGTGACCAGGTGCATATTTTTCGGAATGAGCTGCTAAGGTTTTTGAAGGAAGCATTTTCCAAAACAAACCCGATTCATCCGCATTATAAATTTGATCAGGAGTTAAATCAAATTTTTTGACCAAACAGTTAAAATTTTCAATAAATAACGTGGCAGCAACATTATCACCGCTAAGACTCTCCCCTTGAATTGCCAACTGCCTGATACCGTGTCTTTTTTTGAATTTGTGGAGCCATCCTTGAGAAGCGGAGAATGGCTCCTCAATTTTTAAATTTTCATGAAACCATAAAGCTTTCTCACTCACCATTGGCCCAGAAATGGGAACTCCCTCGGCACGTCTTTGAATGAACCATTGATAGACGGCTTCATCTACGTCTTTTAATGTAGAAGTCTTCATAGTTTTCCGAGGAAACGTTGTTTGGGCTGACGACGATACGAAGCCGGAAATGTCTTTTTTCTTCTTCAAAATATCACGAACGGTTTGTTCGCCGATTCCGAATTCGGTGGATAATTTTTTAACACTTTCACCTTTTTCTACACGGTTTATAATGGCTAACTTCTGTTCGAGTGTTAACACAACACGTTTTCTTTTTTGCGACATTTTAGATTGAATTTAAAGGGAGACTAAAGCACAACTGACAAAGAATTTTGTTTGTAGGCAAACAGCAGAAGGGGCAGTATGGGTTTCATAGAAAGACTTGAAAACATTACCGTTCCTAGAATATGAATCAAACCACTAGTCACCCGAAATGCCGAAACATCTCATTCATTAAATTGTACCAAGTTGCCGTGTTTTTCCATTCTTTTTATTTTTTATTATTTAAGAACAATACATAGTTAAAAATTATTGTAATCATTAGAAATATTCTTACGTATTCATTTATTTTAAATATAAATTACACAAATAAAATAAATGGTGTAAGAATTAAAAAACACTTTATAACAAAAAAAAAAAAAATAAATAAAATAAAAAGCTACTCTGAACCCCGGTTAACTGGAATCCCGGTTAATAGAGCCACGGATAATGGGGGTCCTACTGTAACAATATTTATAGTAAATTTAATTTGCAATTAGATTGATTCTATACAATATTTCGATCCGACGTATAGTAACGGTGATATTTCGACTTTTCGAAACTCCCCCCTCTAAACCCACCCCTCTCCCACTGGTCCGATTTCAGCCATTAACGAACTTGATCTTTCTTTTTATACAAAACGATTTAATACCGACTTTGGTATTAAATCGTTTTGTGTAAAAAGGAAGATCAATTTCGTTAAAGGCTGAAATCGGACCAGTGAGAGGAGGGGGGGGGATTTCGAAGATTCGAAATATCTCCCTTACTATACGTCGGATCGAAAAATTGTATAGAATCAATCTTATTGCATATTAAATTTACTATAAATATTGATATATACATTTATTCTCTATCTTGAATATTAACCGAGATATTTGTATTTTTATTAAGTGTAACGGACGAGTCACTTCTATTTGTGTCGGGCGAAAGCTAGTTCGGCCGTTTCCGTAACTGTTCGGCACTCGTATGGAGATTTCTCTATTGTATAACTTTACGTGGAAAATCTTCTTAGTTTACGCAGCTCTTGCGTGACGGACTTTTAATAACTTGAAGCAAACACTTATTTGTTTATCGTGTTGCACATTTATTAAATAATTTAATATGTAGCACTTGGTATTGGTGGACACAATTATGGCAATAAAAAGTGATGCATTTAGTAAGCCGATTTCCAAGGAGATGTCACCTTATATTGTCTTGTCAACTATCTCCTGTAATAATAAGCCGATGAAAGCAGAACCTGCAATGTTACCTGGGTCAAATATGATATTGATGCATTTGCACGCAATACATGAAAATCGTATTTCTGAAAACAAATAAGTCGAATAATGTTCGGGTTAGAAAAAAATGTGTAAAACGACAATTACTGTAAATTTCTTTGTTAAAATGTACGACTATATGAAATTTTATACAGATACACATGACACTGAATTTCCCTCCTCCCCTAAAATCCCAATTCCTCCATGTCTGATTTATACCATCAGCGTGATTATTTCTGAACGCCCGGGTATAAGATGGCTATTCTTGATTGACTGTTACCAACTGGAATTATAAACGTTTTATTAAAGATCAAGTTTGATAATGGTTGCAATGAGAAAACTTATGGACTATGAGGAATGGGGTCAGGTGGGAAGAGGGGGGGTCAAACAGAAAATTAAAAAAAAATATATTAGTTATGATAAGTCAGGTCGAGAAATATGGATTATTAAACCTTAAATTCAAATAGCTCAAATATTCAGCGAGCTATTTGTAATTATATAGTTTTCAGCTTTCAGTAAACCCCTCTCCTACTCATCTCAACTTAAGAATTAGTCAATACATTATAAAACGTCTTATTCCAAACCAAAAAAGTCTGTCACGTACGGGGGGCTGCGTAAATTAAGCAATTTCCCACGTACCGATATAGCACATTTGTGATCTCACCTTACCACATATTCTCTCTATTTCTGAGGGGGAGGGGAAACGACTAGTCTATGGGGGGTAACTGAATGCTGAAAATAAGAAAGTACGAATAACTCGGTTAATACTTGAGTTACAAAAAAATGCACAGGACATTGTAAAGAAATTGTAGAGCTTCAATAATTTAACAAGAATTAGCCTCTATTTCTGTCAATCTCAAATATGATCATTAGTGTTGAATAAAACTGTTAAATATCGAGTATGGTATAGATCAAATAAAGATTTTCGAGACAATAATATATATATATATATATATATATATATATATATATATATATATATATATATATATATATATATAACATATGGCTTTTTTAAACTTTTTTGTGAACACTAAAAATCATATTTGTTTTTGGCTGAAATCGGACATGGAATAGTTGGGGAGATTCGGAATTCAAAATATATCCGTTATTATGAGTCTGATCGTAAAATATTATAGGACCAATCTTGTTAAACTATTGATGCTCTACAATTGTTGTTCTATGCATTTTTTTCTCACCTTAAATACTAATCTAATTATTTTCACTTCTTTGCTTCCAGCTCGATGCCCTTATATTCTTCTGTTATACAATATAGAAATCTCCATACGAGTGCCAAGCAGTTATGGAAACGGCCGAACTAGCTTTTGGCGGGAAACTCGTGCGTTATCGCCCCACATTTAATAAAAATGCAAATATCTCGGGTAATATACAAGACAGAGAATAAACGTATAGAACAATGTTTATAGTAAATTTAATTTCAAATAAGATTGATTCTATACAATTTTTCGATCCGACAGATAATAACGGAGATATTTCGAATTTTCAATCCCCCCCCCTCCCACTGGTCCGATTTCAGCCATTAACGAACTTGATTTTTCTTTTTACATAAAACGATTAAATATTGAGTTTGGTACCGATCAAACAAAAATTGCGACCGCTAGAGCGTAAACAGACATATATATATATATATATATATATATATATATATATATATATATATATACATATAGATATAAATATAATTTTGAACGGACCTCATTTTCGTCATCTCCTGGGTAGGATCAATGGAAATTTGAGGAAATTTTTCAAAACTCGCGTCATGAGTACATCCTCAATAGCTGATTTGCCTTAAGGTTAATCTGCTAAAACTGAATTATTCCTTCCTCCATCGATCACATCTACGGGTGAAAAAATGGATACGTAATTGAGACGCTCCAATGGGAGAAGCACAGTGATTTTCGTTCGGTTTAAAAATTCCGTCTGGCCGAATGTATATTTGATGAAAGCGATTTAGATGGAGACGGGGCGGGTGTCTGTGGGTATAATGTGCATGAGATGGACAGTGCGTGTGTAGTGGGCTGCATTGTTTAGGGACAGGCCTTGACTCCGGTCAAGGTTCCCCATGCATATTTTCTATTCCCTCCCAGTCTTGCCTCTCCTCTTCTCCTCTTACAGCACACTCACACAATCCTCTTCAAAGTGATTTAAACTAGCTTTACAAGGATTTAGTTGCAAATAATTTGGGAAAAAGACGTGGTTACGCAGTAAATTTTAAGAAATAATATATATTTCATAATTGTCTCCAAAATAATCTGTTTGTCCTAATTGTCGCTAAAATAATGTATTTGTAATTAATCTCGCAAATATTTCTCACGTTCCTTATTATTATTATTATTGTTCTGGACCCAATATTATTTATATATTCTTCATATTCGATGGCAAGGGCCTCCAATAAAAAACATTTTTTGGTGCAAACTTTTATTGCAACTGCCCTACATGTTTCGTGGCTTACTTGCCACCTCTTCAGGGGCTATCCCTTTTCAAAAAAAATATTAATAACATTAATATAACACATCCCTTAATAATTCTTTTGCTATATATTGTATCAGTATGTGCCTACATCTATGATATATTTATTAAATATAATTATAAATTGTTAGTTACATTTCTGAAGTGCTCGTTTACCTTTTACATTACGTTGCGTCTGTCCTCACAGAATTAGAAGATACTGAGAGGTTCCCGAGGTAGGTTAAGTCAGCTGACTACAAGTCAATTGTTTACAAGTCAATCTTGAACTCGATGAAGTTTGCACCGAAAAAATGTTTTTTATTGGAGACCCCTGCCATAGAGTATGAAGAATTTATTATTATTAATTTATATACAGGGCTCAGTTTTACCATGTGATGTTAATGCGCACGCTTTAACCTAGAGTGGTGGGTTCGATTCTCGCCTGGACAATAGGAATTTATTTAGTGGATAACTCATTAAATAATATCCTTCGTCCCACCCTTGCCAGAAAAGGACGGCAACCTGTAGATAACACGTCCCAATTAGCCATAGTAGCAATTAGTGGGCGTTAATAAATAATAATTTATATACATTTTAAAGTATTTTAGACAATATCAGAAGAGTAGGTATAAAATAGGGTTTCAGGCGTACTTTTCAAAAAGACGTGATTTTCACAAAAAAATCCCCAAAAATGATAAAGAAATAAATGTTTTATCAATTAATTTAAAATTTTTGTAAAAAATACATGCGTTTTAGCTTAAAATTATCTAATTTTTTAATAAAATTTACATCACTTTTTCATTCTTTTTCCGTTTGCAAAATGGGTTCCCTTTCAGGATACCTAAAAATTTCAAAAAAGATCTATTTTCCTCAAAAAAGGGTAACGAACTAGCTACCATTTTTGCAACATAAATACTTCTAAAAATCCATTTTTGAAAAGTGCACCAGGAACCCTATTTTATACCTCTCAGAAGATTTCTCTTAGAGGAAGCGATGAGTTGACGATTTTAAATAAATATTATAATTTATTAACATCCTCTTTTTACTACTGTGGCTGATTGGGACGGATTACCTACAGGTTACTATCCTTTTCTAGCCAGGGTGGGACTCAGGATTTTAACAGATTTCCCTTAAGGAAAATCAGCTATTGAGGTCCTACTCATGACTCGATATTCGAAAAGTTCCTTCAAATGTCCATCGATCCTACCCTGGAGAAACGAAAATGAGGTCCTTTCAACATTATATATATATATATATATATATATATATATATATATATCGGATCGAAAATGTGTATACAACCAAATTGAAAGATCTATAAATGTTGTTATGGACATGTCTTTATTATCTTTAACACTAACCGAGATATTTGCGTTTTTTAGTTTTGTGCCTTCAGCAAACCCCCACTCCTACTCATGTGATATCAACAATAAGCTGTTATATTTTGAAGCACTTTATTTGAAGCCTAAATAACAAATATTGTATGAATTGGAAGTGGGAAATCTTGTTAGTTAACGAAGCCCCTGCTTGACGGACTTTTATTTAATGAATTCCGTCACTAAATAAATTAGCCAGGTGGCAATCGAACTCGCCACTCGAGGTTTACCATGTGAGATTAAAGCTAACGCTTTAACTCGCATGGCTAACCTGAGCCCCTATATATAAATAAATATTCTTATTATTATGGACCCAATATTCTTATATATTTTTCATAGTTTAAGGGGAAGAGTCACAGATAAAAACACCTTTCTTTCCCCATAATGTTTATTCACAATTGCCCTACATGTTTCGTGGCTTACCAGCCAGCTCTCCCTGGAGAGCTGGTAGGTAAATCACGAAACATGTAGGGCTACTGTGAATAAAGTATGCAGGGAAAGAAAGGTGTTTTTATTGGTTGCCCTGGCCATTAAACTATGAAGAATATATAAATAAATATATTTTTCTGTTAACACTCTAGTAGTGGCAAATTTTGTCTTATTAATACCAACCTCTGTGTTTACACTTTTTATGTAAAACTGAAGATCAAGGTCTTCAATGACCGAGATCGAACGAGGAGGGAGGTGAGCTGAGTTGGGGAGGGGGATCGAACATTGGAAATTTCTCCATTATTAAATATATAATAATACGTTAATCGTTTTATATTTGATATATATGAAAAATTAATACAACAAAGTTTAATGGTAATTAAATGTGCAACAAGATTGGTTTACAGAATTTTAGATCTTGTTCAGAATAACTATGGCACTACGACTTTTTTTATTTTCCTCCCCTCTAACCATTCCCCCTCCTGCCTAATAATCCGATTTCAGCCATTTGCAAATGTAACCTTCATTTCTGCATAAAATGTTTAAATATACCGAGTCGTATTGACAAATAAAAATCTCCATAAATATTCTATACGGCCTATAGTCGGTGGAGACCGTCGTCACTGGCTGATGGTCCAGTACAGTTGGCAAGCGCTTTCGATGCGATGGCACCATCTTCAAGCCCGTCAAAAAGCTGTACTCACACTCGGGATACAAGGGACGGGGTTGAAAATGGTGCCATCGCATCGATAGTACAAAGCCAGCTGTACTCTATCATCAGCCAGTGACGACGGTCTCCACCGACAGGTATGACAACAGTATCATTTATACTGGTGGTTCTGACCCTTTATTTGAATTACCATTCTTTTTTTTATGTTTATGTAGTTACTTAGTTCATAAAAGACCAGTAAATGTTAATAACATAAATTTATAGAGGAAAATTGAGTTATCGGAAGGTTAGTAATTTATATAAAGGAACGTTTATATTTTAGTAAATACAATTCAGTAATGGCAAAAAAACAAAATAATGTTTTGTTCAGCAAAAGATATTTTATGGCTTATACTTCTAACTTACTTGGCTGAGGAAAACAATTTAGAAGTGTCTGGGATGATGGGGAAGTTTCGAAAGTGGAAGCTGGTTGCTAATGGACTCCCAATTCTGCGGGAAGAAATTTATTATAATTACTGCCTTCATTTTCCTGAAACATCTTTATCTTCTGTAAAGAAACATTGTCACTCTTAGAAGCTGGACATATTTTTCGTGACTCTTACAAGCGGAAGTAGTTTTGTTTACCTGTAATCGTCATTAGATGATGAATGTATCTGAAAGAATTAAAGAACGACAGGAAACCTCTAACAGAGTCCAAAAGACAAAAAATAAATGATCAAGTATTGCATACGAACGAATAGTCGTTCTACTGATGTTCCAATTGTCTTCCCAACAAAGAATGAAATGAAATTAAAATAACGAGATTTATTTGCATTCAACATTTTATTTAAAAACATTACATTAGAGTGGCTGTTGAGAGATGTTGGAGAAGTGGATATTGAACTCGATGGGAAGCCACCCGATTAAATTCACGTGCGAAGTCTATGCCTTTTCTTTCCTGTGCCTACTGATAATCAAACTGATAATGGACAACTACTCGTACAGTGTACTGGGAATCCACGGTTTTAGGACGGAACTACTAAAAGAGGGGCTTCCCTGGCACACAGACCACTCAGATTGTGCAGCCACACAACAAACAGTTTTGAAGGCGGAATTGGGAACACTCACTAGTGAACTAGTTTGTTAATGGATACAAGATCTTGGTGTTAGAGAGGGTCTTCACATAGGTGGAAAGGAGCTATGTGGATGGTAATACAAAGATAGCAGGAATCAAACGGACAAGGAGAGTGCCAATTCCTTACGTCAGTGTTAGATCCGCTAATACGGTGCAGAAGCCACTGCCAAGCCAATGGTCAAGCTGGACGAGATGATGGGCACCACAAAAGATACATAGTTCTTCTGTGGCATTGCGGGTCGGTCTATATAGTCCAGACGGGGATGAAGTAGGCCACCCGAATGTCATAGCGAACAGCCGACAATAAACGCACTTAGCTTGTAGTCAAACACGGTGGTCAGATGCTGTTCGACTTAGTGAGTGTGTTGGCCCAAGAAGAAAATATAATGAGGAAACTGAGACCAGTTTCCCTCATGGGAAAGGCTTGAAATACAAAAGAGACCCAACACGTTTAAAGAAAGATGGTCTCGACTGGCAGTTCGGAAACCTAAACTGAATCGCAAAGAGTGGCCTGATGGCTCTGACGAGTTCTGTCACCTTATGGGCAGATTCTTTATCCCTACCACCAGCAGACATACGGTCTATAAGAGCGCCATTCATACTGAACTACTAAGATCCACCCCATCACAGTAACCACTACCATATTTGTATCCGGCTTAGTAATATTGTGGGAACATGCCCGTCTCCGCTGAAGACAAACGCAGTTCTAATTTTGGAGTCTCACAGCGCAGGAGTTTGAAACAGTACACTCTGTACTTATTACACGAAGTAAAAACCCTTTGACGGGGGTATACAGTTCCAAATGTGTTGGGGAAAATATCTAATAAATGCACTATAATGAAGTTAAAGAGTTTTGGTTTTTGACCCAGTCTGTCAAAACGTTCACACAATATAAGAAAAGGGTCATCGTCAGCATAGGAATCAAATATATATTACCACACTCATTTTCATTTGATCCGAGCCAATTCAAATTTAAATGTTCTTTGTAAAATGTAAGGCTTGCTTTGTTAAAGGCCCAAATCAAACAAGGAATAAAGAGGCTTTAGTAGAGGAAAGTAATATAAATTCGGAAATGTCTGTTATGCGGCTATTGGAAGTATGATATATTAACAATCAGAATGTGTTTGGCTTATGCAGTTCCAGTGTGAAGGGATTTTGGGCTTAGAATATACAGCTTGGTGACTCCAAGTTCAATACTAAACCGAGAAAGTGGCGGCTGGCACCTGGAAAGTGGAATCTGCATACACGTGAACCTCTGTAGATTGTGGAAGGTGATAAGGAGGACTGTACCGTGCGGTGGGTAAGAAGAGTAAGGGTGGGAGAAGGTGGGTAAGGAGCGGGTAGTAGGGAGGGTAAGGGGGTGAAGGGTAAGGCTGCGGTGAGTGAGAGGGGCGAAGGTTGGGGGGGAGCTGTCGCAGTGCGGGCTCCCCCTTCCCCGGTCAAGGCCGCCCCCTCTGCCACTTTCCCCTACCCCCCTTCATCACCCACCCCCTTACCTCCCCTATCCACCACCACCAACCCTCTTAACCCTGTTTAATATACAAGAACTAACGACCAGCCACTTATAAGCATTCGCATATCCTCTCCTGGATACTTCCACCACTAATCCCGCCCCTCTGCAAACCCTCAATGTGCAATTTACTGTGGAAAAAGGGTTCGCTGGAATTCCAGTGACCTGATTACAAGTATTGGTCATTGCATCTTAAATATACGTCGTCAAAATTTCTTATTTACCGAAGTTCATCATAAAATTTGTCCTTCTACCCTGACTTCCTGGGAATAGATTTCTGGAAGTTTGTTCCCAATGAATGCTACAGCTCAATTTTGAACGGATTTCCATTGATCATTGGATTGTTTATTATTTAAAATCCACAAATTCGCCTTGTAAAATCCATAAATATTCAAGAACGTCTTGTAGATTTTCTAGTAATTGTACCAAATCAAGCACCTCATCAATTGCACCAACCAGTGGCGGCTCGCGTATAGGCACTGTGGAACTGCAGCACCCCCAATTTCCACTTGATATTATCTATAACATTTAATATAATGAGCCTTTTTTCTTTAATTCTTTCTTTATACTTGTATAATATATAATCCTTAAGCTTAATGCAGTAACCATCCCCCATTTTATGAAAAAAGAAACAAAAATCTTTGTATGGAACTGTGAGCTTGAAAGTTCCAGTGGCGACGTGTTTGACTATTGTGTGCATGCGCACACAGGAAGCTCCACGGGAGGCTGCAAGGGATAGAGAGTGCACTGTCGTTCCCGCAGTGCCGACCCTGGCGTGCTGGATTTTCTGGAGCAGCACCCCCACTAATTTTAGCTACGAGCCGCCACTGGCACCAACGACTGGTAACTTCAGCATTGGGTAAAGAGGAAGTTCCGACTTCTTGGGAAACAAACAAAATAAGGAAGGAGACACGGCAGTGCTTCTTCGTTGACTGCCTGCAGTATTGCTCTATCCCTATTTTTTTTTCTTTTAAAGGTTCCTGAAGCTGGTGTGCACCGTTACCATATTGGACCTTTTATTGTATTTTAATGGATGGTTAAGTTAGCTTTACTACGGTCTCTGAGATCATTTAATTTATTTATTATTATCTCATTATTCCACTCGTTTTAAATGATTCTCGTTTTTTTTTCTCAAACTTACGTCGAACTCTTGAATACTTTGTAGTTCTGAGCCAACGCTACCGTCTATAGTCTCCCGTGTAAAATTGCGTAGTGCCTTTACTTATTCCGCTAATTCTAGTTTTTTTAAAATTACTTTTTAAAAAGTATAACTTAGCTTGATAATATGTCTTAACACGTTTCCTGCGGGGATTTTCAACAACATTTTTTAGTGGGGCGGAAACTTTTTTTTTGTTAATTAGTTTCGCTTTACTTTACTTTAACTGTATATTATAAATTGTATCATCTTTTAATCGTTTTCCGCGAAAAAACCGCTGAACGACACGTTGTAGTCAACCGCACTGGGAAAGCACCATACTCCCTAGCCGTAGTCTAATAATGTAATCGTTGTTTATAGTTATTATATTTTTACTTAGAAAACCGTAAAATTAAACAATAAAGACATTGTTCACAATCACTGATTGATGAATTATTATTCAGTAATTTATAATTGATTTTTTATTTATATTTCGTAAAATATAAAACAATTTGCAATTATAAATTCAGGTTTGAAATAATATTTTTCCAACAAAAAAGGCTTGTTTTAATTCATTTAGCTACTTTTTAAATAGATATTTATCATTAGCAATTATTATTAACGATAACTTTAAAAAAAATAATCATTCAAACTTACCTTTTTGTAAAATAGTCGAAAACAATTAAAAAAAAACAGGGAATCTTGCGGCGAAGAAGCAATTCTCTCAAGGACCTTTTTCACTGTGCTAAAGTCAAATACGGAATGGTTTGGGAAAGGCTGGAGCAATCCCCACCCATTTAACTTTCTATTATGACCTGACGACAACCTGTCGGGGCCCGCCCCTGGGAACAACTCACAAAACCGACAACTTGTCGTCAGCCGCAGTCAAAGTGTTAAGTGTAAATTTTCAAAAGCTAAAACTAACCCAGTTTTTAATTGTTATGGTATTTGTAGTGAATAAGACTTGGGGTTGTTAGCAGTGACCTGATATATGAGTCGTGACTTATAAGAGATATTTAAACCAATGTAACGCATTGAGCATTAGAAAGGACTTAGCACCCATTCAGTCTGTGATTCTAGACCCCGGATATGTATGAAATTGTTGATATGATGCGGGTTTTACGGAATTTAGTAAGAGTTGCTGGTGTGATGCAGTGCGGTACGATAAAAAAAAATATTCCTGAATCAGAATTATCCTGGCAGAAAGGGATTAAAGAGAATAGTGATGAATTTTAGGGGAGAGATTTTCTAGCAAGCAAGAAAGGCAAACACTTGTTGGTGATCAAAGGACTCTAAACCTTATAATTAGTAAGCTGCAGGAGAATCCCCATATAAGTATAAGGCAGCTCTCAAGGCAGCTACAGATTTCAGAAAGTGTGATGCAAAGGTTTTAAAACATTAGGACAGCACACATTTTATTTTTCCCTCCGGGCCGGGGATGAATGGATGAAATGTATTTATTTCCATTAAATATTAACATATCATAATAGGATACTTCATTTTCTAATATTATGTGAATTAATTTCTTTATATATTATTGAGTAGCATAAAACTTATATAATACATTAGTTAATAATTAACTCAAATTCCATGAATACATTTTATATAATTACATACAATAAATTAGTTTCGTTAACAACCTTAATACAACTCTAAATAAATAACATACATTTATACATACATACATACATACTGTTTGCAAATTTATTAAAGGGATAAGCTTTATATATATATATATATATATATATATATATATATATATATATTTAGTCGTTTTATGTAAAAAGAAAGATCAAGTTCGTTAACGGCTGAAATCGAAACAGAGGAAGAGAGGGGGTATAGAGGGGAGAATATTGAAAATTCGAAATATCTCCGGTGGATCGAAACTGTGTATAGAACCATTCTTATTGAAAATTAAATGTACTATACATATTATTATATACATTTATTGGTTATCTTGAATATTAACCGATATATTTGCATTTTTCAGTTTTCAGCCTTCAAAATACCCCCACTTCTACTAATGTTTCATAACCAATACTCTGTTATATAATAAACCACTTTAATCGAAGCTTTCATTATACGAGATACATGCAAATATGTACTGGTGACGCTCCCCCCCCCCCCTTGTTTTAAGTCCTTGGACTACTAGAATTTGATTGATTAAGATAAAAACTATTCTGATTCATTATAAATTACAGTACAAGCTATAGTAAATAGTATTCAATAAAATTAATATGTTATATTCTGATATATTTCAGTATTTGTTTTTCTTTCCGGTTAGATGTTGGCAGACCTATTTGTTTAGATTTCAGACGGTTTCCCGTCGGGAGTTTGTTAAAATTGACTGAATGATTTCTTATTACCCGTTGTATTTATTCGCTTAATATTCACGGTGGTGTTGTGTTATAAGTATGTAGATTTATCTATTGTTAAGATTCAGGTGGGAAATCTGCTGTAGTTTACGCAGCCCCTGCGTGACGGACTATTACTGTTTGAGATACTCGTACAGGCAAATACGTTTTGTGGTGACGTCTTCAATTGGGATTTTGCGTCTTGACTCGAAAATATTTATTTGATCTATACTATATTCGATATTTTACCGTTTCATTCAACGCTCATGATCGTATTCTTTGAAGGTTGAAGTCGGCTCAGGAATCGGGCCAAAAGTCGGATCGAAAAAAAAAAATAGGAGCAATCTTGTTAAAGTATTGATACTCTACAATTATCGCAATATACATTTTTTTGGTAAGTAAAATGTTAAGCGAGTTATCGTCACCTTCTTGTTTTCAGCCATCAATAATCAGCCACTTCTACTCTTAAGATTTTAGCAGATTTCCCTTAAGGGAAATCAGCTATTGAGGTTGTACTCATGACGCGAGTTTCCAAAAATTTCTTCAAATGTCCATCGATCCTACCCAGGAGATGACGAAAATGAGGTCCGTTCAAAATTATATATATATCAATATATATATATATATATATATATATATATATATATATATATATATATATATATTTGTCTGTTAACGCTCTAGCGGTCGCAATTTTTGTTTGATCTTTACCAAACTCGGAATTTAATAGTTTCATGTAAAAAGGAAGATCAAGTTCGTTAATGGCTGAAATCGGATCAGTGGAAGGGGGGGATTTTTGAAAATTCCAAATATCTCCGTTATTATGCGTCGGGTCGAAAACTTGTATAGAATAAATCTTATTGCAAATTAAAGTTACTATAAATATTGTTCTATACATTTATTCTGTATCTTGAATATTATCCGAGATATTGGCATTTGTATTCTGCGTGTGGTCACCAGTAGGCTATGTTCGGACTTTCCGCCGAGAGCTCTGGCGGCCGTTTCCATAACTATTCGTCCCTCGTGAATAGGTTTAGAGGTTAGGTTAACTGTGTTTTGGGGCTAGAAACTACTGGGTTATTACGCCCTAAATAATGATTTAGGTTTAGAGGTTTCTTACTACTACAGTTGTTATTAGGCAGATTTCTCTATTGTAAAACTTCACGTGGGAAATCTGCTTAGTTTACGCAGCCCCTGCGTGACGGACTTTTTAATTAGAAATAGAGAAATCTCGTCTATCGAAAATGGATTGAACATTTAGGTAGATGAAAGAAATGGCTACGATTCCACTGTAACAATTCATTAAAACGACAGAGCGCTTTCGATGCAGTGCATCATCGTCAGTGTCCTGTTGAGACACAAAAACAATAATTATTTATCTCTATAAATTTTTTTTAGATAAATGGTAAATTAGACTATATAAAATATTTTAATACAGTATAATACAGTGTGTCAACAGGGCATTGATAATGATGCACTGGATAGAAAACAATCTGTCGTTTTAATAAATTGTTACAGTGGAAGCGTAGCCAATTCTTTCATCCTACCTACATTAGAAGTCACTTCCATCTGCCAGAACACCAACTCTGAATTGGACATGTTTGAGCAAACTTTGTAAATGTTAAATTTAAAAAAAAAAATTGGCTTACTTCTTTAACTCATTTCCCTTTGTCACTTAAATATCATAATTACTGCGTTAAAATTGTATTCGTTTGAGTTAATAAAAAAATCTTAAAATTTACTATAGATTTTATCGTACAATACAAATCGTAGAAACAAAATTAGTTTTTAGTAATTAGATTCGGTGGGGCAATGCCTAAAAAAAAAATGGAATTTAGTTGGTTTAAAGGAATCTCCAACTTTTGAAGGGCCACATTTCTCCTTAGAAGGCAATTCCTTTTAGATCTGATGGCGAGGTTTAATCTAACTAGACGAACCCTATAATTTTCTTCTCTCACATTTTTCGCTAAAACCCTTCCTTTCCGAGATATCTTTTCTGTCAAATCCTGAATATATATATATATATATATATATATATATATATATATATATATATATATATACACATACGTGCATGTGTGTGTGTGTGTTTGGTGTTTTTTTCTGAAAATTCGAGAAAATATTTTTTTTTTTTTTTTTTTTCTTTTTTTTTTTTTCTACTCAACGAGTAAACCGTATAATTATTCAAGATAATTTTCATCACTATAACTGAAAAGGCAACCGGGAGACAGATGTGAATGCAGTTTTAGCACTTATTTATTACTTTCACACTCAATTGGATGAAGTGAAACTAAGATTTTCTCGACTATTTACTTAAATAAATGACAATTATTAATTGGAGTATAATGTTGAGTAATCAATGCCGCCGGATCCAGCACATCAGGAAAAAAATGATATAGTCTTTCTGCATTAAATTTAATGCAGGAAAACTACATCTTTCTTATTCTGAAAATTTTAATTCTTGTCTAGTAGTTGTAGATTAATCGTTATGTTCTAGTCTAATATATTGCTTGTAAAATAATTAATTAAATAATCGAAGCTTTTTTTACTGGTGAGTTCAATAAAAACTTCAGATTCTTGTAATTATTTTTAGTCAGTTATATATGACCCATTTTGATCCAGCATACTCCAGAGATATCATTTTGATCTATTACATGTTGCGATCTCAGGTAAATTTTAATTCCGTCCTTCCAGATCTTCTTTATGTGCGTTTTGCAGTCCTCGAGCGAATTAAAGTGTTTCCCGTTAAGAGAGTTTTGATCGGCCCGAAATTAAGAGAAAATTTGTTAGGGCAAGGTCTGGTGAATTGGGAACCGTCTATGCAGCGGATTTTCCGAAATAAAAAAATAATTAAATGTCGAAAATAGACTTTTTTCTCTTCCATTTTGAGCAAGCATTCCACTTAAAGATAAGGAATCTCTGTTAAAACTGATGAATAAAAGCGAATAAAAGCACCTTAGCTAATCCTTTTTTAGAATATGTAAACATTATTGACCAAGTAAATATGATATTACAAATATTATTATTATTTATTAACGTCCACTTTTTGCAACTTAGGCTAATCGGGACGGGTTATCTACAGGTTACCACCCTTTTCTAGCCAGGGTGGGATTTTAGGACGTTATTTAATGAATTTCGTCACTAAATAATTTCCTTTGCCCAGGCAAGAATCGAACTCGCCACTCTAGGTTTACCATGTGAGATCAACGCTTTAACTCGCATGGCTAACCTGAGCCCCTATTATAAATAGAGAGAGTATTTATTTCTAATATTTACAAACGCTACGAACTTATTTTACAACCTATTACTTAAAAGAAGAGAAATGAAGACCAAGAGCGTTGTCCACAGTTTTGCACCTACTACGCCCAAAACTCTCGGATATAGATGAATTTATGTTTTATCTTCAAAGAAAATTTCTGAATGAATAAACTAACAATTTAGCTTTAAATTATTTCTTCTCTAAGAGATCCCGGGGTGCTCTTTTTCAAATATTTCTAATCACTATCCTCTAAAACCCTCAAAGCGCTATTAAATTTAGAAGTCCACTTTTCCTGAACTGATTGAAGCACTCTGGCCGGTGGTTCCAAATATCCTTTTTGCCAAAACCTCTCGCACTAGTTTTTATTACAAAGGATGTTCCCTATCTCTCAAAGCAAAGAAAAAGAGTTCTCAAAAGGTTTCAGAACCATCTGCAGCAACGTCTAGTTCAAGGGTCGAGCCCTTCCATGTCCTTTCTCCATTACCATGTCCTGAATAATATAATTAGTTAAATTGTAAACTGTGAAATTGATTTCATGATAGCTTATCATGACTCTGTTGTATAACAGTTGCTGATAATGTTAGTCAATAACACATAAAAATCAACTAACAGTTTATATTATGGGAAACTGGAATTTATTCCTAAATAAATTATTAGGAAAGGCTATTCAGGCTTAAACTGGAATAATTGAGTCCATAAAATATAAGTTAGACACAGTTCAATTATTGTATCTGGTTCTGTGCAACATTCTTTAATTTTTAATGATTTCTAGCTTAAACGCTCTACAAAGTTAAGCTAATACATGACAGTTTTACACTTTCGATAGTTTGAATTGTAAAAATGTGAACCCAAATACAGTAGCTGAGTGTAAAGCAGCATTCCAATAATATTGATCATAAAGAAACCGGTATGTCCCTTATTGGACACGCTTCAAATCAAATAGACAAATTGGATATTAATGACGTGGAAGTGGTTGGTATTGATAGAAACATGTTGATAATGTAGATACAACAAATTGATAAAGCATCATAGAATTAAATTATGTACGTTATAAAAATAAACTAGAAGGACTCTAGTACTAATGTGCTGAAAGGCGTCTTCAAACCTATTCGAGACAGACGGAAGGAAGTCCAGCTTGCCTGCTAAATAAAAATAAATAAACTAGAGGCCATTTTTCATCCCCATAAAAAAGGGGGGGGGGAGACTGAATGGATTTCAGTCTCACATCCTTTAAGGTTGAATTTCAAATAAGCGTAAATGCTCTGAACTGAAACACTGATACTTTGTCAAATGGCGTGGTTATAATTTGTCTATTTTCTTGAACTAAAACTTTAAAATTCTTTTAAATATGTTTTAGATAGCCTTGAGACCATTTGTTACCTAGAATACTCAAAATAAAACAACAAGTTTGTTAAAGCCTAAGTTGTTTGAGGTTTATTCCAACATTTTTAAAAACTCGACCTGAATTTGGAGGGCGGAAATGGAAAGCTTTGGTGGAAGCCACCCTTGGGCTTGCCTCGGGTTACACCATTGATTGGCCTGATGGAACAGACGTTGATAAAGCTCTTAACAAAACTGAATGAAAAACGTTTTGGCAAATAAAAGTGCTACAGATTTACTGGTGTGAAGTTTATTCTAGCAACATTGTTCTCTTTGAATTAAAAAAGCAAAAAATAGTGTTAAAACCAAAACAAGAGTAAAATCGAAATTAATTGTTACATGCACAAACAAAGATTCGAAGAAATCTGAGAATACATTTACGAATAGAAGAAGAAAGAATGTTCAATGAAAACGATATTCCTTATTTAACCTCGTAATGAAGTGGTTCATGATATAACAGCTTATTAATAATATAATATGAGTAGGAGTGGAGGGGTTACTGAAAGCGGAAAACTATAAAATCCAAATATCCCGGTTAATATTCATGATAAAGAAAATATGTATAGAACAATATTTATAGATCATTTAGTTTACAATAAGATTGATTCTATACATTTTTTCGATCCGACTTATAGTAACGGAGATATTTTGAATTTTCCAAATTCCCCTTCTAAACCCCCTCCCCTCCCACTAATCCGAATTTCTTCGTTTATACCTCTTCAAAACCCCCAATTCTCGAAGTTTGAATTCATTTATTACGGAGGGCAACCTGCAGGCTTTACAGGAAGTCGTTAAATATTGACCGACTAAACATTAAGATCTCTAAAGGTAGAATGTCCATGGATGACTTTAAGTCGCCAATTTATGCAAATATTTCACTTAGTAAATGTCCGATGAAACCTATAAGTGGTATTTAAACTTCAAATAAGACGTGTTTTATTTTGTGGATTGGAGATAATTTTTTTATCTCAAGGCGCGTTTTTTGTCTTAATATTAATTGCCCTTTTGTGGTAAAGCATTGTTAATCGTATTTACAAGTAATGAAACTCCAAAAATTCTTCAAGGCTGAACCTAAGACCCTTTCAGCTTATGTTCCTGAATAGAATAATTAAATAGTAATCAAATCCTTTAAATACTGCTTGAGTCATTACGTAATGAAATAAATATAAAAATTAAAAACAATTCGTTTTTGTAATAGCTAATAAAGCATGGATCAAAATGATTACCATTATTCTGTAGAAAGTACCGCAGAAAATGGTTTATAAAAATATGTGAACAATAAACTGGGTACTTATTTTGTTTTAAAATGAATTTTAGAAGCTAAGTTTAAAAGAATTCAGCGAACATTTGAGAGCTTGAAAAGTGCCCCCCTTTTTTTTTTTCTGAAGGTAGCAATTATTGAATGTCAGTCAAATATCATGTTTAATTAAAGCGTGATCTTGATGAAGTGTCATTCTACGTGTAAATAGCGATATTATTCGCTGGATTTATGATAACAGTGCCACTTTTGTTATTTCCCAGTAGGGAGTGTTTTCGGAAGTATGATTAAATCGAAGCATAGTATCTTTTATTACTGTTTGTGTGAAACCAACAGTTACAACGTCAAAATATACGTATTTTTTTATTGACAGAAAAATAGTTTTACAAATGCTTTAAATTTACGGCAAAGTAACTTCTACAATTTTTTTTTCTTATTTCTAAAGCCTTATGGATTTATTTGAACGATAATAAAAACCGAATATTCGTAAATTCTACTTGTCATAACCACCTGATAATACAAACAACAGGTTAACAGATTGTGATTTTTAATAAAATAGTAAGATAATATCCTTGCTTTGTCAAAGTGAAGAAGAAGAGGTGGAATGTCAAATGGGAAATAAATCCCTGAGGGGTGCGTAGGATGCTTCTATTTTAGCACCGAAAAAATACTGACATAAAGAGAGAAGAAAATCATTCCCAGTTAATTCCCTGGCCACTCTTTCATAACTTTCTTTTTATGATTAAATGAAATGGCTATTTGCCATGACATGGCTGAATTCATACCGCGAATAATGTTGATGGAGCCACAAAATGAGGTTTTATGAGATATTCAATAAATTTCACAGTTACTGCCGTTAGCTTTATGCTTTCTCGTAAAAAAAAACATATTGTGGAGTTGTTAAAGCATAAATAAAAAGAGATGTTTATATTTAAAGAATAAAAGAGGCCACCGTTTAATGTAATAAAAATATACTTTTGTATCATTTAATATAACTAATTTAATAACAAAATATTAAATTCACTTTAAAAACTAAGCGATCTTAATAATTTAAAGAAGTTATTCAAAATATTTAACAAAGTTATATATTTTAAAGTCATAGTATAGATACTTCTTATTTAAATGGTAATTACTATACCATTCACAGATATTTTAATATGTGGGAACTATCTAACACATGGGATCTAATCAGTCATGTACATTTCAATTTTTACAATTTCATATAAAATGAACAGTATTTTGTTAACAAAAAAAATTCCTATTTAGTCTTTCACTTGAAAGACTTGCTACTTTTAACATAGATTGCTAGGAATAATTAGACTAAGGGCAGCAATAAACATTTTAGACCAACCTCTAAGGATGATAAAAATAGGAATTATTATAATATTTTGTATATCGGATAAGATATAGAAAATACAAAATACAATATAAAAACAGGAGCAGCTAATTTAATTTTTAAACTAAATATGAAATATTTTGCATATGTACTTTCGTTGGGAATGGCTGCATTCGTGATCAATGTAATATTTCATTTTCAAGGTGTCGTTGGTATTTTCATGACCAGTAACTCGCATCTGAAGCGTCAACCACAGATGTTACCAAACTTATTGAAAGCATAACTCAGTTGAGTGCGAGGTGTGTCAAACGGACACTTAAGTCGTGAACGGGAAATTGTTAACATAGTTTGGTGAGTGTGGTTCGTGCATGACTTTTTATAAGAATGTCACGTTTATCAGTAATAAATTCACATGTATTTAAGTATGAATATAGTTTAATTTACCTAAATGTGGTGGTAGAGTTTAAATTCTGATGCTCTCAAAATAAATAAAAATGCTCTGGGAAGTTAAACACAAGCGAGTCTGCATGACTCAAAGGGTATTCATGTGTGTTTAGTGCTCTAGAACCAAAATAGAGTTCAATTCGAAATAGCCATTGGTAACTAGTAACCTTAACAGTCAATAATAATAATAACAGACTTAAAAGAACTTCTTCTTTCTTTCTGTATTTCTTCTATTTTGAAATGTTGTCATATCATAGCAGTCTTACTGCCATTTATTAATAATACATAATAATATAAAATAATATTTAATTTGAAACATATAATTATAAATTCAAGACAGTAAAATATCCTTTTAAAACTAAGCAACAAAATAATTATAACTAGGATTCACTTGTATTGGTTTCCATTGTATACAATGGTTTTGAATTAAATCATAGAGTTTCACATGAGTTGGTTTCCATAGTTCAAATTACGATAATCGGGGGTTACTATTTGATACAATGTCTACAATATATGTTCTTCTATTAATTTCGAATAAGAAGTCTCTAATACCAGAACTTCTAGAATTAATTTGCAGTCAATGTAATAAAGTTATCACACCTCACCCCGACTAGGGTTATTGACTAAGCATTGGCTTATTTAGCTTGTGAGCACATATATAGCGTGAGACGTCACAATGGACTATACCCAGTCCAAAACTCATTACTTGTACAGGTAAAGCACACAACCCAGCAGAGAGAGGATTAATTACATCCCCCTGTCTGTCTCAAATTAATTTCATATTACGACGAGTAATAGGGGAAATTAGGATTCGGCGGGGCAATAAACAGGAATGCAGAGAACCTGGTCAACAGTGCCCAACCTTTGATCTATACAGAATTCCTACTTATTGAGTGAGGTATTCAGCGGCGTCCCTATACCTCCTCAAATAGAGGCCACAATGAAATAGGGCCTCGCTACGTGCCATTTCCAGTGTCAAAATTGGACGACTGGAACTGCATGGAAACAGTATGAAAATTCTGGAATTCAGGGGAGGAGAGGAATTGGGCT
This sequence comes from Riptortus pedestris, assembly GCA_019009955.1. NCBI lineage: Eukaryota > Metazoa > Arthropoda > Insecta > Hemiptera > Alydidae > Riptortus > Riptortus pedestris. The sequence goes on along the minus strand of CM032233.1, from coordinate 61,766,966 downwards.
GCAATAATTTTCATTCTAACAGAAATTGAATTCAATTGCACTCCATTTCTCACTTCTCATATAAATCGGATAGGAGAGGGAATAGTGGAAACTGCTAGGAAATAGTGCTGATTTCGCACATTGTGTCAAGTAATGTATTCAGGTATTGCAAAAATACTTTTCAATTTTTCCAATCATAGCAAGACTGCCTTATCTCCTTTTATCTATACATATTTGATGAAAAATAAGTCCTCTTATATGACATTCATTGTTATATACTCGAATTACAATTCTGGATAAATTAAAACGTTTTAAAACCTATTATTAATTACAGTAAATAAAAACAATTAATACAGAGTATTTTGAACTGATAGTTTCTGTTGTAATGAAATGAAATGTGTTTATTTCCATTAAATGCTATCATAACATAATAGAATACGTCATTTGTTTTTCTATAAACAATTTTCTTATATTATGCCAATTAAATTCTTTACAAATTATTGGAATTACATCTATACTTATATAATAGATTAGTCAATATCTAAGAATTATTTTATTAAAAAAGAAATTTCCTTTTATTTTTCGTCTTAAGCTATTCCTCGATAAGTATTAAATTTAACACACACAAATGGCGGTGTTTTTCTATTTCTCAGTTTTCAAGAGTAGTTTTTTTTTAGTCTAATAAGTTCTTTTCTTAAATTAGTGCCCTTTTTTTTAAGATTTTTTATAAACAGGCCCAAGACTTCAGCTATATGTACTAGTGCAATTTAACGTGATTTAGTAAATAATGTAATTCCTATTTAAAAATTAATGGGGGCTAGCCATGTGAGTTAAAACGTTGGCCTAAATATCATTTGGTAAACCTAGAGTCTCGATACCTTGTTGGGCATTAGAAATGTATTTAGTGACGAGCTCAATAAATAAAATCCTTAATCCCAGCCTGGCTTGATAAGGGTGGTAACCTATGGATAACCCATCCCAATTAGCCATAGTAGCACAAAATGGACGTTAATAAATAACATATCGTTTAATGATTAACTATTTATTTTCATTTTCGTGGAAAATAGTTTCGTTTCCTTCATACAATAGTCCTTTCATAAAAATATAATATATTCATGCTTAACTAAACAGTTTTCTTTAATTTTTCATTTCCCATCCTTGAGCGTTTTCCAGTCCATTATTGTGCTAATGGTGTCACGTAGCCGAGATTTATCTTCTGAGAAGTGTATATTATAGTCATTCACCCAGTAGCAATGCTTTATGTAAGATTCTTACCGTAGCATTTGATAGCTGCCCTTGTACGGCAAAATATACTTATCGTTTATTGGAAATAGCTTGTGAAGAAATATATAATCAAAGAGTTATGAAAATGATCCATAGAATGTAAACAGGCGGTGTCCTTGAGATTTTATTTGAAGAGAATGTGTTAGCAACCCATAAAGAATAGTCTTTCTTTACAGAAATACTTGGCAATTTTAAAGGTTCAAAACTTCACAGCTTATTGGAATTGGAGTGCTAATGAGTAATGTTTAATGAATATATGTGTAGAAATACCATCTCAATGTGTTTTCGCCAAAAATGTGTGAATATATGGTTCATTTTAATTACACAAATCTTGAGTCTAAAAAGTGCATACGATTTTTTATTGCTTCTTGTATTATTCCCAGAAACGGAGGAAATTATTAAGGCAAAATCTATGACGTTTTAAAAATGATGTTTTTATTTTAATACTTTTATATTTACTTTAATATAGACGACACTACCTATAAATATCACATGTTGAGCTTAAAATTTCAAGTTATGTTTATTAAAGTTTCTAATTATGAGAGAACCAGAGGATAGGTTTTGGGACGACTTCATCAAAGTGTCATTGCAGATAATGGGAAATATGATTAGTTTACGCACTATCTTTGTGTTGGACTTTTTGTTTTCAGCATTCTGGTATCCCACACTTCCACTCATGTTGAAAAAAAAAAGTCCGTCAAGCAGGGGCTGCGTTAACTAAGCATATTTCCCACATGTGCCAAGTATTTGCATTTATCTCAACAATTAAAAGTTAAATGGGAACCATATTTGGTATTTAGGCTTCAAATAAAGTGCTTCATAACATGACATGAGTAGGAGTGGGGGTTTACTGTTGGCCGAAAACTAAAAACAAAAACCATATATCTCGGTTAATAATCAAGATAGTGAAACAACGTAAATAAGAACATTTATAGTGTATTACATTTGCTATAAGATTGGTTCTATACAATTTTTCGATCCGATGCATAATAATATTAAGAATTTTCTTAATTCCTCTCTAACCCCTCCCCTCTCCCACTGGTTGGATTTCAGACATTAATGAACTTGATCTTTAGTTTTACATAAAACTTTTAAATATCGCATTTGGTAACGATCAAATAAAAATTGCAACCGCAGAACCTGCATGTACATATATATATATATATATATATATATATATATATATATATATATATATATATATCTTTTTACATAATAAACGTTTTATGTCGAGTTTGCGACCGCTAGAGCGTTAACAGACAAATATATATATATATATATATATATAAATGGTGTTGTTATTCTTTTTGGAGTTTTGGCCAATGTTGATGAAAAAATCTTAGTTTATTCCGATATTTCGAGAATCTTTATTTTCTATTCTTCAGGGCCAGGCTAAAGATACTTAAAATCTACTGTACATAACTATTCCACTTAGGATATTTAACGATAAAAGAACAATTGCGACCCCTAGAGCGGTAACAAATATATATATATATGTCTATATATATATATATATATATATATATATATATATATATATATATATATATATTGACTTCTCCTGGGTAGGATCGATGGACATTTGAAGACATTTTTCGAAAATCGCGTCATTAGTACGACCTCAATGCTAAAACCCCGTGAATTATTTCCACTGAATTATTCTCCTCTACATGTATCACGTCCTCTATGACGCTTTTTCAGGAGTAATACAGTTTTTAAAAAAAGATTTGACCTTACTAGCTCGGCGGTAAGAGTTGACAGGATACTCCAGAATCCGGGGCTTGATATAAATGTAAATTTAACCAAGAATATGATATATATTTAAACGTGTTATTCCAGTACTTGGGAAATCTGCTCAGTTTACACAGCCCCTGCGTGATGGACTTTCTTGGTTTAAGGTCTCTTATACCACATATCGTATAACTTTTGCTCATTAAGAACAAGAAGATTTTAACTTTTGTACCCCCTCCCCCATTATACTGCATGATCAAGATTGAAGTCAGACCCGCATGTGAGTAAGGACAGGTTTATGGGCAATGTGTGTACTCTGAAATCTTTATTGCTATGTTGAATAATTGTGTGTCTAGGTTTGAGGTCATGTGCAGCGGAGCGCAGCCACCACCTTCCATCTCCGTCTGTTAGGTAACATCTCTTTTATTCATTCAGTCTCCTTCATACTAAGCTCGTACTAGCTAAACTACATGCTCATCGACTTTTTATTGACAGGCGAATACTACAACAAAGGAATTCTTGAATAGGAGAATAATTATTCAAGAGCTCTTTGAATCTGATGGAACGCTGTTTTATTTATTTCTTCTTTGATCGGTTTGGACCTAAATATTGGTGATTAGTCAAATCCTTTACTTAAATGTCTATTTCTGCCTCAATTACTAAATCATTGATGTGCTTTGAGAGACGTTTTATCCAGGCATAAATAATTAAGTATATTTAAAGAGCCACCTCCTCCCTCAAAATCAAAAAAAATATTTTTATCTTAAACAAGTACTCTTTCTGAATCTTCCAAATTTTTGAATGTGTGAACGTTAAGGAATTCAGTGTTAGTAAAACTCCCTTTGAATTATTTCTGACTCTCTTGGTAATTTTACTGAATGTTTATTATAACCACCAAACTACTCTAAATAGTAGTAACTGTTTTTGCTATAAAATAATTGTCAGTTAGTAAGCTACCCTTCTAATCATCGCTCTATAGTTTAGAATTTCTTACTACAGCAATGTGATGGAAAATACTTCCTTCATCGACTATATTTTTTATTAAACAGTATGTAGTGAGCTGGCTTCTACCATTTTTCATTTTATATCTTTTAATGATGTGCCGGAACATCACTGAAACTATTATCATTCTATTGTATATTAGTAGAAATTAGCTAGTTAGTTTGCCTCTTGAAACGATTATTATTACATTTATTTAAACTAGGCGACAAATTTCTGCTCCGTAACCCAATGAAAACTAAAAATTACATAATTATACACTGAATTATTCCCTCCCTGTCCAAATTCACCTCCCTGTCCATATTCTCACTTACGGGTCATTCCACATCAATTCAACCACACCATGACACCCATCATTTCAGATTTTGTTGAATTTTATTTTGGGTGTTCTATTCATTGATTTGAGAAACCAGTCCAAATATTTTTTTTATATCTTTAACGGTTTGGATTTTATGGCCTCTTAAAGATTTGAGATTTTCGTGTTGTTTATCGATAGGGAACAGTAAAATTAATTTGTTCTGAATTCAAAAATAATTTATAACTATCTTATTTATGAACCAATTTTGATGAAATTTTTTTGTGTGTATTCATAAATATATTTAAAACCCATAAAAAAATAAACAAAGGTACCAAGTAAGGATTTGTGACCAGAAAAAAATTACAAAGTGTCAATTTGAGTTTTTCTGAAAGCAAATACATAGTTTCACGTAAAATTGAATATCTCCAAAAGGGAAAAGGATAATCATGGAAATCGTTTTTTGTTTTGGTTCTAAGACATGTAATCTATCACCTAAAGTAATAAAATGAATGATTATTTGACTTCTTCATTCTTTATTCCAAGTTTAAAAATAAATATTTATAAAAATTTAGAAATTTATATGAATTAAAAGAAAATGATAAATAAAGGTAACTACAAAGGTAGTTACATTACACAGTTTTATTCTAAATGAAATACCGTTTACTTTATAGAATTCATCAGTCTAAAATGTACTTTGATATGTACAATTCCTACCGTAAAATTGCTATTTTGGTCAATGTAGAAGCCCAAGGACCTCAAATTCTTGCACTACACATCCTGTCATCATGTTCTGCAAAGATGCAACTGAGACCTATCTGATGACCTCAAACACGATGTAAGTTGGTGTATGAAATCCAAAAATATACTATTCCGTTTTTGAAAGAAAACCGTCCACACTTTACCATTACTTCAGTGATGGCTGTGCTGCTCATTACAAAAATTAGTACAATTTCATAAATCTATGCCTACATGAGAAAGATTTTGAAATTCGGGCACGGGTGTGATGGAATTGAGGGTACAGTGAATCGATTGACTCGGAAGGAAAGTTTGAAAAGATCCTTAGAAAACGAAATAATATCAGTGACTGAACTGTTTGAATTTCTCCACTCATGCTTTTACTGGTGTGAATGGAATTTTCCTCATGATGCCTTTATTCCTGGATGGTCGGATGCAGAAGCCAAAGGGAATCCACTGCATGTCCTTCTGACCTTCTTATTCCCTTGTTCGGTCCCGTGAAAATCAGGTTTACCTGTTCACAAGATCAATTACTAGGTGTAGCCTGTAAATACTACACTCAATTACTGCAGGACACTACAAAAAAGTTGTAATACTTAAAGTATTGATGATTTGAGCTTTTACGTAATGAGTTTAGTAACTCAGTTACTCACAATAATTTGGATGATAACAACATTGGTATATAAAATATTTTCAGCGTACTGACGCTAGTGGTAGATGTACACAGGACTTAACCCGCAAGGCCCCCGTCACCCCGTTATATAATATATCTTTACACAACGATATTATATTTAAAAAACAAAAACTGTGATGGTTGTAAGACGAAACAGAAGTTGTAACTAGTTATATAGTAGTATGGTGTATGATAATGTAATTAACAAACTTAAGGAGAAGGATTTTCGGTATCTCGCCAGGGTTGAAATAAATGTGGGTATGTGACTGAATTAAAAAAAATATTCTTCTGGCCTATAATGGTTCAATAAAGATTTATATATATATATATATATATATATATATATATATATATATATATATTCATTGTGAGGAGTTCAACTATCTGCTCCAGCGGTTTAAATTTTTTAAATTTTTATTGTTTTGCAAATTTTCAATGGAAATGCGTCCATCTTTGTCAGTGCAGTGACTACTAAGTAGAAGATAAGTACTCGAAATAGACAAGAAAACAAATGCAATAAACAGCGTGGACGGTGTCACACTTTCCGAAACGTGGAAAGCCATAATAAAAAAAATTCAATACATATGATTTATTTAATTAACTAACAAATTTAAAACACTGTCTGACGAAGATGGGCTCATTTCCATTGAAAATTTGCAAAACAATAAAAATTCAACCTGGTGGAGCAGATAACTGAACTCCTCACGATGAATATATTTCCCTGCGATGTACCCTGAATATATATATATATATATATATATATATATATATATATATATATATATATATCTGTGTGTGTGTGTGTGTGTGTGTTGATGTTTTCGACCTGGTTATATTTATATATGGTGTTGTTATTCTTTTTGGAGTTTTGGTCAATATTGGTGAAAAAATCTTAGTTTATGCCGATATTTCGAGAATGCCATAGTTATGTACAGTCGATTTTAAGTATCCTAAATTCTATAGTTATGTGCAGTAGATTTTAAGTATCTTTAGTCTTGGTACGTAATAATAGCATAAGCACCCCCTGTTACACTCTACTTGAATAACAATGTGCAATATTATAAAATGGTACCTGTAATTTTACAGCCCTGAAGAAGAGAAAATAAAGATTCTCAAAATATCGGCATAAACTATGATTTTTTCATCAACTTTGACCAAAACTCCAAAAAGAATAACAACACCATATATAAATATAACCAGGTCCATATATATATATATATATATATATATATATATATATATATATATATATATATATAAGTAAGGTATTTCAATTTGAGTGGATCTCATTATCGTCATCTCCTAGTTTTGGATAGATGGATATTTGAAAACATGAGCAAAGCCTAATTAGTTAATAAAGTTTATCGTCTGCAAATTATTTGTGCACACACAACCTGAAATATGAGTAACAATACACACTCAGACGTTGGAAAAATATAAGGATTACAGTTTGAAGGGAGTAAATTGAATGATGGTAGAATGAAGTATTTTAGAGCGAGGGATCCGGTGACTGTATGTACATAGAGTAGTAAAGGTCAGAGCGATTAGGATGGCTGGCTGGTCGGCCCTCGCTGTAGCCGAAATACTTCCTCCTCGTAGGCCAGTCACCAAGGCCTTGGCTGTCTTTGTATGCACCGAGGCCGCGGCGTCGATCCCTCAACAATAGCAACCCACCTCCCCCCCGTCTCACCAATCCTGCATCACAGTGCATCGCTCCCGGCTAGCCAACTACATTTTAACAATGCTCAATACAGACAGAGATTATTCATAATAAATTTTTCGTAATTGGTTACTATGATGATGAGATGAAATGAAATGTAATGTATTTGAAGTGAAATGTAATTTATTTGCAATGAAATGTAATTTATTTGAAATGAAATGTAATTTATTTGAACTGAAATGTAATTTATTTGAACTGAAATGTTATTTATTTGAAGTGAAATGTAATTTATTTGAACTGAAATGTAATTTATTTGAAGTGAAATGTTATTTATTTGAAGTGAAATGTTATTTATTTGAACTGAAATGTAATTTATTTGAAATGAAATGTAATTTATTTGAAGTGAAATGTTATTTATTTGAAGTGAAATGTAATTTATTTGAACTGAAATGTAATTTATTTGAACTGAAATGTAATTTATTTGAAATGAAATGTAATTTATTTGAAATGAAATGTAATTTATTTGAAGTGAAATGTAATTTATTTGAAGTGAAATGTTATTTATTTGAACTGAAAATAATTTATTTGAACTGAAATGTAATTTATTTGAAGTGAAATGTAATTTATTTGAAATGAGTTGTAATTTATTTGGAATTGAATGCATTTAAGTATTTTTTTTGTATTAAATATTAATTTAACAGAATTTTCGGAATCTGCTTGCTAGAATCGTTGGAGGTTTCGAGAGATTTTTCGAAAATCGCTTCATGAGTATAACCTAGTAGGAGAAGAGGAAGAAAATTTACTGCTTAAAAGATTTGACATCTTGAAGCAAGGAGTTCGCCTCCTATTCACAAACCAAACGGCACATGAATAAAATGCCATTAGTAAAACTACATAAATAAATGCAAAGGTACACAAATCTAGTTAGTAACTAAAAATGTACATTTTATATATGTGTGTATATATATATATATATATATATATATATATATATATATATATATATTCATTCATATTTAACGAGATAGAAAAAAAAAATGAGATTACTTATATCTAAATGATAGAAAATTAATATGCACTAATAGACACAAATAGCTAAAGAAAAAATTAATAAATAAGTAATAATTATAATTATGAATTTTTACGTGTTTCTCAATTTCTCATAAAGCACAAAACTTAGTATTTAACACATTCCTTAACAAATCATTAATTTGAGTTAAACTATCTATTTTTAAAAAGACTTGAAATACTAAATTTGTGGTTGCCATCTTCTTAATATATTTCTGTATATACTCCTGCCGAATAGTGGTTAAAGCATGAGATGATAAAGTGTTTCAAATTGTCAAGCTCATTACTATTACATAGTGGACCAGAAGAAATGGGCTCAGACATAAAGATTTATTCAGGCATAATCATTGAAACCTGTCGCTGGCAAGCCTTACTTGGGAGATTGTTTTTAATTTGTTTATATGACATCTGAATCTGAGATAGTCTTCCCCAAATGCCATGTTCGATATATTCCTATATGTGGTTTGAACGTTGAAGTTCCTACTTTCTCTAAGTCTTTACTTGATAGGTGATTGTCTAATTGTGCAACACGTCCGGATCTTGTGATTTCCACACAGCCTCAGCTCCAATGGAGTACATTATAGTACAACCTAAATAGGTAATTTCCCATAAGGGAAATTTGATAAAACGCCAGTAACGCAATGAGTTCTGTTGACTAAACGCTTAGAAAGTCTTTATTCATACATCTCTCTTTGTAAAAAAAAAGGTCCGAGACGGAGGGGCTGCGTAAACTAGGCAGATTTTCCACGTGCGTTAGTGGGGGGGGGATTTACTGAACGCTGCAAACAAGAAGTGCTAATAGCTCGCTTAATATTTGAGTTAATACAAAATGTATAGAACAGTAATTATCGATCGATAGTTTAACAGTATTGGTTCTGTAACAACGGAGATATTTTTAATTTTGGAATCCACCCTCTTTAATCCCCCCCCCCATTCCATACTCAATATTTCATTGTTTCATTCAACTCTAGATACAATATTACTTTATGATTGGGATCGTACCCGGAATAGGGTGGAGGGTTTAGGGAGGGATAAATTTCAAACATAAATGTTAACGGAGTTTGTTGCTATGAGTCGGATCGAAAAGTGTTATAGGACAAGTCTTGTTAATGTTGTTAATGATGTTCTACAATTGCTGTTCTATAAATTATTTGCGACCTATTGGTCCTTTCTGTCCATTAGTGTATCATACCAGCACGTGGGAAATCTGCTTAGTTTACGCAGCCACTGCGTTACGGACTTTTTCCTTTACTGCGTGGGTAAAGGCAGTTGATCCTGGCACCACTCTCCCCGAGATCGTTTCATTCTGTCTGAGTAGCTCATTGTATATCACACTACGCTGATGCCACCAAATACAGAATAAGCTTGGCTCCGTGAATATTGGATTTCGTCTTTGATGTTGATGGTTGGCCGGGCTTAACCCATCCATGACTTTCACCGTTGGTATTGTCGTAATGGATCCACTTTTCGTCTCCAGTAGCAATTGGATGCAAAAATTCCTTCCTTTTCTTCTATTCAAGCAGCTGTTCAGAGATGAAAAAAAAAAAAAAATAAAAAAAAAAAAATAAAAAAAAACCCTTTCCTCGTCTTTTGGTTTCAATTCATATGGGGCCCAATTTTCCTACTTTTGGATCATTCCCATCGATTTCTGGCATTTTCTGACCGATGAAAAGTCAATTCCCAATTATTTAATAGAATCTGGCAATTGAAGCATTTGGTAGGACCATCATCAAGCAATGACTCAAACACTTTAATTTTTTAGCCCCTAAGGGAAATCAGCTATTGAGGTCGTACTCATGACGGGATTTTCGAAAACTTTCTTGAAATGTCCATCGATCATACATACCTAGAAGATGACGATAATAAGGTGCGTTCAAAATTTTTTATATATACGTATATATATATATATATATATATATATATATATATATATATATATATATATATATATATATATATATATGTTACCGTTCTAGGGGTCGCAATTGTTGTTTTATCGTTACCAAACTCAATATATAAGCGTATCATGCAAAAATAAAGATCAAGATCGTTAACGGCTAAATTCGGACCAGGAGGAAATTTGAAAATTCCAAATATCTCCCTCACTATACGTCGGATCGATAATTGATGTTGACTCAATCTTATTGCAAATTAAATGTACAGTACATATTGTTATATTAATTTATTCTTTATCGTGAATATTAACCGAAATAGTAGCATTTTTCAGTTTTTACCCCTCCGCAAACCCCCACTTCTACTCATGTCACCCGGACCTTTATTATACGAGATACAAGCAAATATGTTCTGGTGACCCTCCCAGAAAATTCAATTATGCACAATTGTCGGTGGTGTTAAGTGTAATCAGTTTGTAGATTTATCTATTGCAAAACTTCACGAGGGAAATATGCTTAATTTACGCAGCCCCTACGTGACTGCCCTTATTTTAGCAGAGGAAACCATTCCCGACACGTTATGCTCTCCATAATGATTCACTGAACGGCGATGACTTTTGGCAGAGCTTATCTTTATGTTAAAGTATTGAAGAAGAGCTCCCCGTAAAAAAAAGAAAAAAAAACTTTATCCAGTAAGAAGTTAGTAATATTTGATAAAGTAAAACTATTAGTTATTTAATCTTCAACCTAATGACTCACACTAAAACAAAGCCCAATGACAGTAGAATTACGTGGAGTCACGTCATCGATTGGAAAATCCCACTGAAAGTATATAAAATACTGTCATACATGTCGGTGAAGACCGTCGTCACTGACATGATCTAGTACAGCTGGCAAGTGCTTTCGATGCGAACCAACTCTTCATTTCTTTATATAATACGTGTCATAGAAATATAACACATTTCGTGTTTTCAAGCACTAATACATTTTGTTATTAAATTAAATCTCAAGAGATTTCTATTTTATATTCATGTTATACTGTTCGGTTTATTCTAAAATACTCATGTTTTCTTGTTCTGTTTTATTTATGTTGAAATCTGAAAAATTACGCGTTGTATATTCCTTCTATACAAACTAGTACAAAAATAAGACTTTGGACCCTGAAAAGTGGGCTAGTGAAAAATTATTCTCCATATCTTTCTGGAATAAATCTGGCTTAGCTTATGGGAGTATATAATCTAGAGAGGGTGTAAGCTGATCTTCAGCTTGGGTAGCTGTAAGGAATGGGTCCTTGGGGCTTGTGTGAAATAGGAGTGTTGTTAGTGGTGAGTTCAGTAGCCTGCCGCTAAGGACCCTATCGATTTAAAGGATTTTTATTACCACTCACTCCTATCACCGTATATAAGAAGCCTATTAGCATATTTCCCTTAAGGGAAGCAGTTATTGAGGTTATATTCATGACATGGAGTTTTAAAATATATTCTCAAGTGTTCATTGACCCAAACTGGAAGATGATGACGAACAAATAAATAAATATATATATATATTCATGTCCATGTTATATACACTTGTGAAACCTAACCCTCTACAACAAATGCCCGTTGCTTTTACTTTATTACATGGATGTGCGGCCATTTTCCGTGGTGAGGGTTTCGAAAGTATAGATTATAAGAAAAAGAACAAGTGTTCATAAGAAATTCATTGATTGGTAAGGGAATCATGATTAAAATAAGCAATACTAGTCCAGAAGTGATACCAGTTGATTCGCATGATGTGAAATTGGTTCACAGGTTATAAGAATACATGATTATATGTAAAGGGGAATGAAAATAATGAAACCTAATTAGAGTTTGACGTAAAGGATTATTTTATTAAATATTTATAAAATATTTAGGTTTCCACTTTTATTTAATTCAATTTCTAATCACTAGTAAACAGGAGCACATTGCAGAAGGAAGTACATTGAATGCCTGAACTGGTATGTAGACATATGAACTCTTGAAATAAAATTCATATTTTAGATCTCATATTTTATTAAATAGTTTTTCCTTGATTTTTTTTCAATGAATCCCACGTCCAACACTACTGCAGAACTACTACTAATATTTTCAACATCATGCAAATATATCGACGATCCTATAGATATGAATTAATGAAATGCATTTATTTACATTAAATGTCATCATAACAAACTAGGAAACGTCAATTTTCTTTTCTAACAAAAAAAGTCCGTCAAGCAGGGGCTGCGTAAACTAAGCAGATTTCCCACGTGATGGGATGCCACACTAGTGATACCTCACGACACATTCTGACTGAAAACCATAAAGCACGAATTGCTCGCTTAATATTTGAGATTCGAAAAAATTATATAGAAGAGCAGTTGTAGAACATGAATATTTTACCAAGATTTATTCTATAACATTTTTCGATTGGTCTCACAATAACATAGATATATTTAATTTTCTAATTCCCTCGTCTATACCCCTCTTATTCCTGGCGCGATTTCTGCCAATAACAGATATGGTCTTTGGTGTTGACTGAAACATTTAAATGTCGAGAATGGTATAGATCAAATAAGCATTTTAGAGATAAGAAGGTAAAACCTTAATCGATGACGCCATTTTAGAACGAATTATATATATATATATATATATATATATATATATATATATATATGTATTTATAAATTTATGTGTATATGTATCTGCCTCATTTTAGTAGATTTCCCTTTAGGGACAACAGCTTTTAAAGTCGGACTCATGACTCGATTTTCGAAATTTTTAATTGATTGAGATAAAAAATATTCTGATTCATTATAAATCTATAGTAAATAGTTTTCAAAAAAATTAATGTTAATTTTATATTCTGATATATTTCAGTAATTGTTTTTCTTTCCGGTGAAAGGGTTGGCAGACCTGTTTGTTTACATTTAAGACGCTTCCCGTTTGAATTTATTCACTTAATATTCAGGGTGGTGTTGTGTTACAAGTATGTAGATTTATCTATAGGTGTACTTCAAGAGGGAAATCTGCTTAGTTAAAGCAGGACTTTTATCTAACTCGAATGAAAAATGAGTTATTTATAATTTTTTCTTCTCTGTCTTCATTGAAAGCCTGCTTCTACTCATGATATTTTCTGCTATTATATCACCAGAACTCAACATAAAATAAATACTTCAAGAAATAATACTTTCAATAGGATTGGTTATGTGACATTCTTGGATTATGGTTCATGAGTCGGTTAGATTTATGAGTTGAATGGCTATCGGGTGAATTTTTCTTACTCCAATACTTTATTATGGGTTATTGTTTTTCTTAACTGTAAATCACCTTAACTTTCATGAAAATTGTATTAATTTAATTTGAAGTCGGCATTTATCAATATGGAAACCTTATTAGACGCTTTGTTTACTAATGTTGTTTTTACATTATTATCCACATAGCAAATAACAGCTTTAGAGCAACATTACCGGATTTACGACTATAATAAATAAATATTTGGACATTAGTCTCACGTATAGTTGCTTTAGAAACGCAACTTATTATGTTTTTGGCCTATTTATAAACATTTAATAATTATTAGTTGTTTTGATTTACTTTTATTTTTTTGTTCTTGAGAATGCATAGTTTTCAATTATGTAACTTATCATTAGCTGCCGATTTTAATCCCTCTTCTTTCATTTGAACAATAATAAATCGTCGTCTTGAAAGCACAATTTTCTTACTCAATAAAGTTGTTAATCACCTCCGCTTTTGGATTTACTTTGGAGTGAAATTTTTGTGATTCTCTGGGGTGATATCATTGTTTTATCTTCTTCAATAATCTTATTTATTATATTATTGAATTTTCTGCTTCATTCCATTGTTGTGTTGTTATACGTCCTTGGAATAGTAGTAGTTTAATTATTTTAGATAACTCGGGGATTCATTCTTCAGCATTCATTTTTCGTTCTTCTTGAAATTATTTCTCCATAATGACCTAAGTTATCACCTGACTTTGATGGGAAGTTTTAAAATTACTATCTCTAGTTTTAAAATTTTAAGTGGCGTATAAGCTACGTTCACCGATCTCTCCCAATATCTAAAGGAAGTACTTGCCGTTTGTGGTTTGTTTCCTTCAAGTAAGAGATTATTCTGCCTCTGGGCTTCTCTTTTTTTGACTGCCATTCATTTCGTAGGACTCGGTTTTTCTTTTCTTTTCTTTTGTACCTTTCCTTTCAGCAAAGTGCAATCAATATCTGCCCTCTTTTATAGGATAAACAATTTCAGATGAGACATGAGAAGCATCCCCTAGTTGTTATGTCTTATTTTACATATATGAAAAAAAAATGCAGTAAGTGTGTGATAAATAGATTTCAATTACTTGCAAAAAAAAACAGAAAAAAGTACACACATTAAAAATAAAAGTCATTTAATTGTAACATTGGCTAATTATAATGCCAGTTGAAAATATGTACTTGTAAGGGAGAAAATATATGTTTATGTAATATAATATATAATGAAAAAAGTGTATATACTATTATTATATGGGATAAGTAATTATATAGCCAGTATTAAAAAATGTACAATTATTATTAATTATTGGCCAAATATAAAGGCCATTAAAAATATTAGGCCAGTAGTAAGAAGTGTAAATAGGTACAACGTGACTCGTGTTACTAGCACACATCTTTAAGTACATATAAATAAGTAAAAAATGTATTTATAGATTTTGTTAAGAAATAATTGTATAGAAAATTAGTAAATTTAATACCCTTAGGATATGACAAGAGCGGTATTTACAATATATTAGTTGATATTATTTAAGACATAGAGTAAAAAAGGGACTTGTAAACAGCATTATACTACTATAAAGGGCATAATAACCTAGTTGTTGATTGCCCAAATCATATTAATTCTAATCCTAGATATATGTTTGTACTAAATGATTCCGACTATCACTTAGACACTTGTGAAACCTAACCCTCTACAACATATGTCCGTTGCTTTTAGTTTATTACATCGATGTGCGACCATTTTCCGTGGTGAGGGTTTCGAAAGTATAGATTATGTGTTCAGAAGAAATACATAGATTGGTAAAGTACTATTCCAGGAGCGATACCAGTTGATTCGCATGATATGAAATTGGTTCACAGGTCATAAGAATACATGATTATATGTAAAGGGGAATGAAAATATTGAAACCTAATTAAAGTTTGACTAAAGGATGGGTCTACTTGGAATTGGTTCATGTAATATTATTTTATTAAATATTTATGAAACATTTAGTTTTCCATTTTTATTTAATTAAATTTCTAATCCCCACTAAAAAAAAAAGGAAAAAAGGAATTATATTGGATGCCTGAACTGGAATGTAGACATATGACCACTTAAAATAAAATTCATATTTTAGATCTCATATTTTATTAAATAGTCTTTTCCTTGATTTTTTTTAATGTATCCCACGCCCAACACTACTGCAGAGTTGATACTTATATTTTCAACATCATGCAAATATAATCCAATATATATGGATTAATGAAATGCATTTATTTCCATTAAATGTCAACATAACATAATAGGAAACGTCAAATACTTTTCTTTTATAAAAAAAAAAACGGGGCTGCGTAAACTAATCAGATTTCCCACGTGATGGTATTCCACACTAGTGATAACTCATGGCATATTCTGACTGAAAACCATAAAGTACGAATTACTCGCTTAATATTTGAGATAGGAAAAAATATATAGAACAGCAGTTGCATAGCATGAATATTTTACCAAGATTGATTCTGTAACATTTTTCGATTAGTTTCATAATAACGTAGATATATAAAATTTTGGAATTCCCCCCTCTAAACCCCCCTTATTTCTGGTACGATATCTGTCAATAACAGATATGATCTTCAGTGTTGACAGACACAGTTAAATGTCGTGTATGGTATAGATCAAATAAGCATTCTAGAGACAAGAAGGTAAAACCTTAATTGATGACGTCATTGTACAACGAATTCGTATGTATCTCCCGTAATAAAGGTGTCATGAATAGAATATTTGATATTTAAGCTTAGAATAGAGATGTTCGTGTTATAACAGCTTATTGTTAATTCGAGATAACTATGACTGGGGGTTTACTGAGAGCTGTAAACTAAACATTCCAAATATTTCGGTTAATACTCATATTTGTGAAAATATGTATATACCAACATTTATAGATCATTAAATTTACAATAAGATTGGTTCTATACAAGGTTTTGATAGAACGTGTAATAACGGAGATATTTCGATTTATCCTCTCTTTAACCCATCCCCCGCCCTCCCACTGTTCCGATTTTACCCGTTAAAGAACTTGATCTTTCTTTAATACAAAACGATTATATATCCAGTTTGGTAACAATAATATAAAAATTGCGGACGCTAGAGCGGTAAAGATTATATATATATATATATATATATATATATATATATATATATATATATATATATATATATTTGTGAACGGACCTCATTTTCGCCATCTACTTAGGTAGGATCGATCGACATTTGAAGAAATTTTTCGAAAATCGTGTAATGAGTACGACCTCAATGGCTTATTGCCCTTAACGGAACTCTGCTATAATTACTATTACTGTATCTGTCCAGTCGTCATTTGAATTTGAATTTCCCGCGCTCGCTGAGTTCACAAACCCGCCACACACATGCTGATCACCAAGGCTGTGGCCTACAGCGGAAACTACGTTGCAGCTCAAGAAGGCATCGGCTAGTTACAAAGATACAGGTCAGTTGGACTTTGACGCTCTCAGGGTTCGTTCCTACAGGCTTTGCCCCCTCCGGGGTCGTTTCTCCGCTACAGTAAAGTGTGTACACAGCTTCATAGATAACCGCTCAGTTGGCCTCTCCAGGGACGGTTCTACCGCCACAGTTATAGTCAATCTTTCATCTCCCGCAAAGCTACCATCATATACGGATCACCGCAACCAGCTAGAAGACAGAATCTCATAGGGAACACAGAAGATAACAGCGGAAGAAGACTCCACTTCGAGGAAAGTATATGTTTCCCGCAGGTACCTACTTCTAATAATGCTAGCATTATCTACGTAAATTATCAAATGAGTACTCTCAATATAGGACCGATCGATCATTCTATCATACATATATTATTGGCTTGCCGCTAAATTATTTTATAAAGTTAAGTTTCCTTTTGTTTCTTTGTCAACCTCTATATCTATAAAGTGTATTATATGTTGCTTAATCAATTCAATATACTTGATTCTTTGGAGAACTCAAATAGTGACTTGTATTATTTCCCCTCATCTTTCCATAAAATAGTAAATATTTCAGTCTAATGCTCTCTTATTCTTGCCTTTAAAAAGTTTCCCGCCTTTACATTTTGGTGCCGAAACTAGGGATTAAAAACCTTCCCCGCCCCGACATTTTGGTGCCGAAATAGCTGTATTATTATTACCGCAAAAGCTAACCGCACGCCCAAACAGTATCAATTAATTTCTTTACATATTATTAAATAGCACATATACTTATAAAGTACATTCGTTTTAATATTACCTCAAAATGAATATATTTTATAAAATCTATCAGTAATAATAGTTTTAAAATTGACTTAGTTACATTTAAAATAACTAGAAATTTAGGATTTTGAAAAATTAATTATTTACGATTATTATTTCGTTTTAGATATACCAGCTATTGGCAATGGAAGGGCTAAAACCAACATGCTGATGTTTTCTTCCTTAGCGGTAAGTTTTAAAGCTATAATAATATTGTTTTATTATTACTACACAAAACTATGTTTAGTTCATGGTTACATTATTATGAAAATAATATTAACATTCATCTTACACAAATGTACTATTTATATTATGTCTATTAGACAATTTATTTATTTCTTTGTGTAAAATAATTTAGTATTTATTGCGCTGAGATAACTGGTTACAATTTTTTAAAAAACAAAACAAAAACAAGAATAAATCACAGGAAAAAATATTTAATGGTTCCTAAATAATAAATATGACATATTCCGCAATCTGGATTTTAGTTCAGTGCGGTCTCTTCTTCCATTTTCGGAGTCATCCGTCCTTTTGGGTTTATAATTTGTTACGCAAAAGGGTCAAAAATAAGATAAAGTAAGTACACATTTGAGAAATGCACCTCTCTCTCTCTCTCTCTCTCTCTCTCTCTCTCTCTCTCTCTCTCTCTATATATATATATATATATATATATATATATATATATATATATATGGAGCTACAAAAAGTGATGAGAAAAATGATTTTGAATATACTTGAACTCTAATTTGCTCACCCTTGATTTACACGAAATTATTTATATGAAAACGATAAATTACCTATCATGAATACTAACTGATTAAGTAACTACGTATTCTTAACTTAATTTGACGTTATAGTAATGTTTTAAAATGGAGTATATTCGGGAAGAGTATATAGGCATAAAAATAGTATAGTAATAATATTTACATATTATTACATACATGATGTATCTTTTTAGACTGATCTCTGAAATTATGCGCTTTAATATAAACGTCCTTTCATTGAAAAATATCACTCAGACAAGAAGGAGGAGTAATTTTCATACATAACCTAGGCAATACTTATCTATCAGACATTCTACGTACAGGTCTGTATGCTACCGAGATATGCTCTTGATCAATAGGTGCCTGCCATAGTCTTCTTCTTGAATGACCTATTTAATGTTATATGTAATTCCATTCATTGCTTCTTAGATTTTCCGTGGAGTTATTCATTATGATTTAACTTTAAAAAAAAAAAAATGATTTGAATAACCATTTGAAGTGTTCATTTTTTTTTGTATTGACCTTCCGCCATAGATTGCTTAAGTATAATTTTCATGCAGACGGAAAGAGGAACGTATTACGCCCCCTTTTCATGCACTATTTGTGATTTTGTGTAAAGGAACAAGAATCTCTAGGACCGTAAATGCGTTTGCTTCTATTTTAAATATGTTAAATTTAAGACTCATACAATTGTTGGATTCAGGACACAATTTCATCCTTATTTTATAGTCTATAAGGAAAGGTTTTGCATTGGATTGTTATAATCGTTTTAAGGAGTTATCTAGCAATGGCGAAGTCTTATAAGGAGTGTAAAGTAGACTATTATAAAAGGCCTATAAATAAATATATTAATAATGTTCGTTGGAATAATTTCTTTAAAATTAAAATAGTTTAATCTATAGTCAATTGATAAGTTAATTAATAACTATAGTTTTAATAATAAATAAAATATTTTTGATTTATTATTCACTATTTATTATGTAATTTATAGATGCGTTTCGATAAAAAAGTCTAGATGAAATTTTACAAAATGTGTGGAATGATTTTTGGATATCCGCATAAATATGGGGAGTCTTCAGCTCTAGAATTTTTTAAAAATAAAAAGCATTTTTCATTATGATGCATGTTCGTTAGATAATATCAAAGTCCTGTAAAAAGCCAAACGGTGTTGATTGATGTCGGGCCTCTGTGATGTCCGGTCTAAAAGATAAAACTAATCGATGGGACGAATGTTGACAGTAGCTGATATAGAGAAAAGTACAAAATGTTTTGTTTCTTGCAACAAGGCTGTCTCTGAAAAAGATGATTTCTGTAATATAACTGCACCAAGATTTTTAATTGGCCCGTTCTCTCAAAATCCCTATAATGTTGATCTTGTTTTTCATTTAATGTTGCCTATATATCTTCAAAACATTATAAAAACTTAAAACGTATTAGAACACAAATTAAGTTATAAGTCAAAGAAGATTATTTACCTTCTTACACCTATTTCATTCTTGAAAGTAATTTCGCTTTCTTATGAAAAAGTCCGTCACGCAGGGGCTGCGTAAACTAAGCAGATTTCCCATGTGAAGTTTTACAATAGAGAAATCTGCATACTGGTAACAATACCACCGTGAGTAAATACAAACGATAATGAGAAATCTTTCAGTTAATTTTAATTAATTCCCAACGGAAACGGCTTCTGAATTGTAAGAATAATTTATATTTTAATAACTCAAATTTTAGTAGTCCAAGAACTAAAGAAGGGGGGGGGCGGTATTTGCATAAATCTCACAAAGTAAAAGCTGAAACGACAGGTAAGGATAGAAGAAGCTTCTACCAGAGCCGAACAGTTTCGGAAACGGCCGAACTAATCCGAACAATACCCGACCACACACTTAATTAAAATGCAAATATCTCGGTTAATATTCAAGATAGAGAATAAATGTATATAACAATATTTATAGTAAATTTAATTTGCAATACGATTGGTTCTATACACTTTTTCGATCCGATGCATAATAAAGAAGACTTTTCGAATTTTCGAAAATCCCCCCTCTAAACCCCCCCCCTCCCTCTGCTCCGATTTCAGCCATTAACGAACTTGATCTGTCTTTTTACATAAAACGGTTAAATATCGAGTTTCGTAACGATCAAACAAAAATTGCGACCGCTAGAGCTTTAACAGACAAATATCTAAAGATATATATATATATATATATATATATATATATATATATATATATATATATATATCATTTTGAACCTCATTTTTGTCATCTCCTGGGTAGGGTCGATGGAAATTTGAAGAAAAATGTTTCGAAAATCCCTTCGAGTACGACCTCAATAGCTGATTTTCCTTAAGGGAATTCTGCTAAAAGGGATTTCAAATTCTGGATGGGTCGTTTTGTTTTTGTGCACTGTACTTTTATTGCGTAAGTCCATCATAATAATAATTTTATCTTTGCTTTTTTTTTTTTTTTTTGTAGGCAGATTAGATCTTATAATAGGGTAGGCTGAGTTCGAATCATATTTTAAGTTCCTGGCTAGTGATTTTGTTGTTTAGACCGTATTTACGTTTTAGAATTGACGTGCCATATGTTTCATAGGATGCTGTGAGAGATGACGGAGATCTAAAGAATTATTGTTACTTTGAGGTTATTTTTAATAGTCCGAAAACCAATATTATCCTTGAAGCCTATAGGAAACAGTACCTTCAGATATATATAGATCATAAGAAGGAAAACTTAACATTAGATAGAATTTTGTCTATTAAAAGCCTTGAACATTTAAAGAATTTTTTAATTTCTTATACGTGTAATTGACTACATGAATAATACAAACTTTAGATTTATAATGATTACCTACTAAATATATTTTTTTAAAAAGAGGTTAATTAACTATAAGCATTATTAGAAGTTAGACTACATAACTTTTAAATGTAAAGAATATTAAAAAAAACAAGGTAAAATACGTCACTACGTTAATTAAGTGGATACAGTGATCCATATCTAAGATTTAATGCATATTTATATTTTATTAACTTTGGATTAATCCTAAAACCACGTATGTGGCTATCAAGCATTATACTGGTTTCTACTAACACCAATTGAGCCAGACTCCATGGGTACACTTTATTTATAAGTGAATAAAGCATATGTATCTATCTACTTTGAGGGGTGAATTCGATTCAACTATACCGCTGAATATCAGCCTGTTCCAACAAAAAACCGGAAAAGAAGTGGTAGTTATTTTATGACAGAGTAGTAGTACTAACCTAAACATGTAGGACGTAAAATTATCTTTTTATAAATGATAATATGAATTCTCAATGAACGTTTCTCCAGAATAATAGCAAGAAGTGATTTCCTTGAAATACGTACCATTCCTTTGATCAAATTTAAACTTGACTATTCATGAAAATACTGGTATATTGAATATTTAGTAAAATAAGGTGCAATAGTAAATTTTAAAAATCTCATAAATTTATATTTTTTTACTTCATTTAATAGTTTTACTGTTTATTATCATTCAAACTCATATTTCGTGAGCCTTATCAATTTTGTTGAAAAACAGTGCGAATTGTTACAGAACATTATTTTGTCATTTGCTATAGAATTTATTTTGCAAATATTAGTATTAATTCAATTTTATTTACTGTTTATATATAAATATATAATATAAATATATAATATAACACTGTTTTACTATTTTTAGAGATATCACACTATAAAGAAAACGTATACATATCACGAGCTGGAAAAGATTTACTTATATTACTTAAAAACAAAATAAAGTAAAAAGGGAGGGGAAGGTACATATTTCTACTGATTATAATGAATATTTTTAATATGATAAAACGTAATACGACTAACACTTTACAAAAATCTTAGGTAGTAATTTTAGGTATACTAGAAATTCAAAGTAGAACCCTATGGTTTTGCCAGTATCCTGTCGTGAGTAACAGAAGTAATATCTATTGGGAACAATGCTTCGCCAGTAATTGAATGTGGGGAAGTCAATGGATTGCAAATGAACACGTTTCTGCTGTCCTTTATTTCAAAAGTTTCAATTAACTTCGATCCCGTCGAGTGTATTTCTCTAGCCAGGCAATATGATTTTTTTTTCTCTCCGACATGGAGTGGTTTTCCAAAGCCATTGTTTATTTTTACGAGAGGATATAAAACGTAGATTAATAGAAAATTTAATAAACCTCCAGGATGTGCATATATTTCTGATTGGGTGGACAAAAAAGTCTGTTATGTAGGTGCTCCGTAAAGGAAGCAGCTTTTCCACTAGCACACCCATAAATACACTAAGTGCTAGTCTTCATTTATATTATTATACTATTCACGGTTTTCTCACTCATAGTACTAAGTTCGAAGGTAATCACTCTTCGTATTCAAAATTGAGTTTTTATCTTAATAAAAGTTTGATGAAAATAATATTTAGTATTTATGTTGAATATGAGACATTTCATGACCTACAAGCCTACCAAGGAATGCCGTAAATTGAGATTGGGGATTACTGATGGTTTAAAGCCAAGTGCAAATAACTTCATAAATATTTCAGCTACAGAAACTTTTGGGGAAAAAATAAGCTAGGAAATTACGTCCTTAATAAAGATAGTTCAGCCATAATTTCTTGGACTATAAAAATTTGATTGATTGAAATAACTATTATTCTGAATAGTTATAAATTACAGTACTAGATATACTAAATAGTTTTCAATAAAACTAATGTGTTATATTCTGATATATTTCATTAATTGCTTTTCTTTCGGGTGTGAGTCCAGACCTGTCCGTTACATTTCAGACGCTTCCCCTCGGGAGTGAAAAGATTTCTTATTACCTTTTGTTTTATTCACTTAATATTCACGGTTGTGTTGTGTTACCAGTATGTAGATTTATTTATTACAAAAATTCACGAGGAAATCTGCTTAGTTTGAGCAGCCCCCGCGTGACGGACTTTTTATCCTCGGATTTCCACTTCAAGGGTAACTTTAAAACCATCTGAGACGCCCATACTTTGTCTTTACAGAGCGTGGCATCCTAGTCAAACTGATAAAGTTATTCCCCATGGCATTGTAAAACACCTGGTAATTTTAAACTGAATACACTGTAATAAGCTTGTCGGTAATCAATTAAGAGATTATGGAAATTAATAGAGGATTTGAGGACAAACCCCGTTTTAATTTGCAAGAATAACACGGAGATAAATATCAGGGATAACTTGAGGGATTTATAGATTTTCCATGAGGGAAATTAGCTATTGAGGTTGTACTCATGACGCGATTTTCGAGAAATTTCCCCAAATGTCCGTCAATCCTACTCAGAAGATATGTATATGTATATATGCGTGTGTACGTTTGTTTGTGTGTATTTGACTGTAACCGCCTTAGCGTTTGTTATTTTTGTTTTATCGTTACCAAACCCGATATATAAGCGTTTTATGTAATACTAAAGATCAAGGCAATGTAATACTAAAGATCAAGCCAACACTGTTCTTTATATTCTATATATAAACTGCTCAAAAATGAATAGGGATATTGGTAGGTTGGTAGGTTTTATGGTATTTATGGGGCCTAGCATATATATATATATATATATATATATATATATATATATATATATATATATATATTATAAATATCATTAATATTTAATAGAAATTATTGTCTTTTTCCCCCATAAAAAGTTATTAAATTAAGGTCGATTTAATTAAAATTAATAGGATAAGAAAAAAATAACCAATATCCCTATTCATTTTTGAGCAGTATATTTTTCCTTATAATGAACATTAGTCGAGATATTTGCATTTTTTTTAGTTTTCAGCGTTCAGTAAACCCCCACTCCTACCCATGTCAAGTTAAAAATTAATTGTTATACCATTTATTGGAAGCTAAAGTACCATTTTGTTTTCAATTAAATGAGTTTGATGTACAAATACGTTGGCTAATGGCGTCATCGTTTAAGATATTACGTTCATAACTCAAAAGTGTTTACTTGATCTATACCAGGTGTGGGCAACCTTTGATTTGTTGCGGGCCAAACTTGCATAGTGTTCAAATACGTTCGCGGGCCACTTTTAAGTAAACGTAGTGCATTTTAAAGTAGTGTTCATAATTTTTAACGATAGTCATCAGACATGAAATTATAACGACAATGTAATTATAATACAATTTATTAAAATAACAAAATGAAATGAAAAAAATAGGTACAACATGGTACAATCAATGAGTTTGAATTTGGGAAACTAATCCATCGATTTTTGGATTAATTCCAATGATACAAAGACGAAAAGAATTTTCCAAATTATCGTCAGTCAGCCTTGTACGATGTTTTGAGTTATTAACGTTCATCAATGAAAAGAACTTTTCGCATTTATAAGTACTGCAAAACGCGCAAATCTCTCATCTTCCTCATTTGGAGTTAGTAGTGTAATATTTTTGTTTGATTGGGGTTTTCAAAATGTCTCGCGGGCCGGGGGTTGCCCACATATTATCTATGTCATACAGGGTATTTACCTTTGTAATCAACACTGAAGATCATATTAGTCAATGGGTGAATTGGGACGAGGATACAAGGGGGAGGGTTAGAGGGGAGATTCGAAAATCTTAATATTTCTTTTATTATGAGCCGCATCGAAAAAACGTTAAAGAGCCAATCCTTTTTAAACTATTGATGTTATACAATTACTGCTACATTTTTTTTGTAGAGGAACAGAGTACCAAACTTGTTTTATGTTTTCAGCTTTCAGTAAACCCTCACTCCTAGTCATCGGATTTTTACTTGCATAATTTATGGTGAGAAGCGATCAAGCACACAAGCGATTGGAAAATCTGCAGAATTTATGTAGATCCTGCCTAACGGACTTTATTAAATGATTATAGCATTTGTACTCCTTTCCCGCACTTGATAAATAAATACAAACTATAGATGCTTCGGCACTACAATCACTGGGAAGTACGCGAGAACCTGTTGCTGGATTTGATTCATCGGGCGATTGAAACCTTATCAATATAGATTCATACATCCCCTGAGGCCTCTTTATTGACCAATGATGTATTTCAGCTATTGAATTTAACAATCCAAAGGCAGATAGCGTACTGGTTATGCATACTATTCCCTTCTACGCTAATAAATTAAAGAAGCTAAAAAAATCATTTTAGGCTAAATTTCATTTTAAACAATTTCGTATATTTAACAAATTACGCTATTTCAACAAAATACTCAATTGTTCAATGCAGGTATCCAGGAACATGGCCAGCACAGAACTAATATTGACTTTGACTAATAATCTCCAGGGAGACAATAGATGTCTCTCTGATATAAATCATAATACCGTCCTATGAATGTATTTTGAGAAACTGATTTATCACAGCAATGCATTTTAAAAAATATTTTTGATATTTAATTTTTAAAAAAATGTTTTAATACCAGTATTCTACTTTTTTCAATGTAGTTATTATCTGGAGGTGTAAGATTAAGGAACGGTTTTGAAATAATAAGTTAGAACATAATCCGATTTGCTAGTCATTGTCATTAACGATTAATAAAGAAAGAAATAATACTAAACGGAAAATAAAAGAGAACATTCACATAATAAAAATAGAAAAAGGGCAGTAAACAAAAAACAGGAATAAAATAGCTCAATCATATATTCTATAACATTTCATCTTAAATTAATCGACTTTAAATTATGACGTGAAATAATCGAGTTCCAGATTGACTTGTAAATAATCGATTTTTAGTCAGCTGACTTAACCTACCTCGGGAACCTCTCGGTATCATATGCATCCACTGTGAGGACAGTCGCAACGTAATGTAAAAGGGAAACGAGCACTTCAGAAATGTAAGTAGCAATTTATAATTACATTTAATAAATATATCATTGATGTAGGCACCTACTAATACAATATATAGCAAAAGAATTATTACGGGATGTGTTAAATTAATGTTATTAATATTTTTTTTCTTTTAAAAGGGATAACCCCTGAAGAGTTGGCAAATAAGCCACGAAACATTTAGGGCAATTTCA
This sequence comes from Riptortus pedestris, assembly GCA_019009955.1. Taxonomy (NCBI): domain Eukaryota; kingdom Metazoa; phylum Arthropoda; class Insecta; order Hemiptera; family Alydidae; genus Riptortus; species Riptortus pedestris. The sequence goes on along the minus strand of CM032233.1, from coordinate 61,740,318 downwards.
ATAAAGTTTGCACCGAAAAAAAATGTTTTTTATTAGAAACCCTTGCCATAATATTTGAAGAATATATAAATAATAATCTCCAGGAAGACAATAGATGTTTCTCTGATATAAATCATAATACCGTCCTATGAATGTATTTTTGCAAATTAATTTATCACAGCAATGCATTTAAACAAAAATATTTTGGATATTTAATTTTTTTAAAAAAAATGTTTTAATGGCAGTATTCTACTTATTTTCAAGGCACGTATCATCTGGAGGTGTAAGATTAAGGAACGGTTAGAAAATAATCCGTTTTGCTAGTCATTGTCATTAACGGATATGTTCTCGGGAGCATCAAATGTACAAATATTATATTTACGAATATTTTTGTTTCTGTGTAGCCGCAGTAAACGTCTAAAAAAACGAGTTCTGATGACGCAGATTCTGGTAGAGAAGGTTTATTTTTTGAGATGAACACGAGCAACCTCACCTTCACCACACCGTGTTCCATCTGTCATTTATACTCATCTACGAATGACGTATTTTCAGCCTTTTGAAACGAATGGATCCGCCAAACTGGATTATATAAGCCTGGTTGGGTTTAGTACGTGATCCAATAAACCCTTTATATCTCGACTATAGACCCGTAACTTCGTTAGTTATAATGGATGTAGTACGGATGAGTGGCATTTAGCTTGGGGGAAAATAAATTTTAAAAGCACAGTTCCCGTACACTGCGTCATACAAGTATACTTAAGGTAAATGGTCTCTTCTCATACTTCTAAAGGCAATTTAGCTTGATTACTTATTACTATGCGCATTGAAGGATGACTGTAGAAAGGTGGATTTAGTTTATACAGGGTGTTTTTATGTGTACTTATTTTAAATAAGAATTAAGGATCTAAAACAAGAGAAAAAATCCTTTTTAACTATTTCATTAAAGACACACATACATACACAACATTAAACATCTTTTATTTCCCATTTCTTAATTATGGCCATTCTATCCCTATTGATATATATGCTAAGTAACAATTGCTCTATTATTCAGGAAGAATACCTTGTTTACAAGCTGTAAACATATTCTAAAACTCAATAAAATAACTGTTTATGTCATTGAAAATTAAAATGATTATGACATTAATTCAGGGTTATGAATTTCAGAATAAAATATATTTAGCAACCATGTAAAATATTTTCAATAGTCAATAGACAGTATAGTTATACTATAAAATCAAAATAAAAGAACATCACCAAAATATTATTAGTGCTAATATTTTTTTTTAAAGGAGGAACATAATTTTTTGGGCAATTATAATTTTTGGAGGAAAAAAAAAGTTCTAGCTGATTAAATTCCAAAAGCCGCCGCAACTTCGGGCATTATAATTGACACTTTTCTTTACTTCAAACCATTTCCTAATAAAAAATAAGAAATAAAACTTAATCCCCCAAAAATAAATAAAATAAATAGCCCCTCCCTTTTCGGCAGATTTCCCTCAAAGGAAATCAGCTATTGAGGTCGTACTCATGACGCAATTTTCGGAAAATTTCCTCAAAAGTCCATTGATCCTTCCGAAGAAATGACGAAAATGAGATCCGTTGAAAATTATATATATATATATATATATATATATATATATACATTCAAACATATATATATATATATATATATATATATATATATATATATTTGTCTGTTACCGCTCTTGTGGTCGCAACTTTTGTCTTCTCGTTACCAAACTTGATATATAACCGTTTTAAGTAAAATTGAAGATCTAATTCTTTAACGGCTAAAATCGGACCAGTGGGAGAGGGGGTTTAGAGGGGGAATTTCGAAAATTCGACATATCTCCGTTCTTAAGCGTTGAATCGAAAATTTACAAAGAATCAATTTTTTTGGAAGTATACTTTTGTATAAATGTTGTTATATACATGTTTTCTCAATTTAGAGTATTAACTGAGATATTTCCATAATTTAGTTTTCAGGCGACACCCCCCTCACCTACTCATGTCATATTAAGAACAAGCTGTTATATCATGAACCTCTTCATTCCAAGGTTAAATACCAAATATGGTTTTCATTGAACTATTACTTTGTGAGACACATGCAAATATGTTATTTGATGACGTCACCAATTACGATTTTCCGTTCTTTTCTCGAAAATGTTTATTTGATCTATGCCTATATTAAGCCGTTTTAGATCATATTTGTTATTGGTTGAAATCGGACCTGGAATAGTGGTGGTTTAGAGAGATAGAGAGGGGGGATTAGAAAACTCAAAATGTCTCCGTTATTATGAATCAGGTCGTAAAATAGTATAGAACCAATCTTGTTAAAATTTTGATTTTCTACATTTGTTGTTCTATGGATTTTATTGGTAACTTAAGTATTAAGGGAGTTATTCGTACTTTCTTGTTTCCTGTCTCCCCCCCCCCCTTCTACTCATAGTTTTTTACATATAAATAGAGAATACGTGGTGAGAGATTATACCAGCACGTGGGGAATCTACTTAATTTACTCATCTCCTGCGTGACCGACTTTTTCATTACAACCACTTTGATTTCATCCCCTGTCAACCAACCTATGATTACGTGAACACACCGCTTCTTGGTGACAGTTATAAAATGAAGTCATAAGTGCAGTTTCATTATCAAATTCTTGACATATTCATTATTCGTACCTCATTCATAAGTCTAATTAAGGCGTTGTAGTGAGGCAAAAAGGACTTACCCTAAAAAAGTTGAGCATTTGGACTTTTGTGGTTTCTTATAATTATGAAAACTGTATAGCAGTTAAAGATAGTGAACCAGCAGGCTTCAAAATTGCTCTCATGGTTGTCTGGTTAATTTTTATTACTATATCTTACTAATACTAAAGTATTTAAGTTTTCTTCAACGACAATAAAAAGATAATTTTCTTAGTTTAACTTTATGAATTTGTTTACGACAAGGCATTAATTATTATGTCAACGTTATTAGGAAAATGGCTCAATAACGGCTCTTTTTTTATGAATTCTTGAATTAGAATTTATTTTTAATTAAAATTACTTAGTCCAGTTGGCTTGTTTATTATAAACTACTAAGTCGATCAAATTAACTTTTTTTATTATTTTTAATTAATATGCTAATGGGGGAAATGAAATTCTTGTTCTACGGTTATAAACTTTAATTGAAAACTGATCTGTATAAAGCATATGGCAGCTGACAATTTTTTCAAAACGCCAAAAAATTAGTTTAGAAAGAGCAGTTTTGTTAAAAATCTGAGATTGAAAAGTCATTTAAATGATTTTACCAAGGGTTTGACTTACGACAGGAAGTGTCTCACTAATAATTCATTGTATGGAGTATTAAAAACTGGGGCTCAGTTGTTACTCCTGCGTGTTAACTGATGATATGAACATAGAAATTGTTGCCCAACGAGGATTTAATGGAGGTAAATATTGCTTTTCCGAAATGTAGCAATGCTAAGGGTTAGAAAATGTAGGCAGTGGAAATATCGCAATTGTTATTATATTGAGTAGAAGGCAGGAGGGGGGGGGGGTTACTGGGGGATGAATACAAGAAAGTATTAATAACTAACTTATTATTTGAGTTACGAAAAACTTTATAGACCAATTATACAACGAGATTAGTTCTATAACATTTTGCGATCCGGCTCATAATAACAGCGATATTTTGGATTTTGAAAATCCCCCCCCTATTCTTCCCTCGATTTCAGCCATTAACTAATACGATCTTTAGCGTTCATTGAAACAGTTAAATATCGAGTATGTGACAGAAGAAATAAATATTTTCCATTCACGACCTCAAAATCTTAATTTATCACGTCATCGCACTACGTATTTGCATGTATCTCACACAGTAATTGTTTCAAGGGAAACAATATTTGGTATTTAAGCTTGGAATAAAGTGGTTCATGGTATAAAGGCTTATTGCTCATATGTGAGCGGGGGTTTAATGATGGGGAGAAAATAAAAAATGAAAAGGTCTCCGTTAATATTAAAGATATAGAATAAATATATATACCAATATTTTTAGTAAATTTTAATTGCAATATGATTCTATACAATTTTTCGACCCGACGTATAATAACGGTGATATTTTGAATTTTCAAAATTTCTCCTCTAACTCCCCCTCTCCCCTCCCAGGGGTTCGATTTCAGCCATTACCAAATTTCAATTTTAGTTTTGTATGAAACGCTTACATATCGAGTTTAAGTTAAGTCGAGTTAGGATACGATCAAACAAAAATTGCAACCGCTTGAACGGTAAGAGACAAGTGTGTGTATATATATATAATTTTGAACGGAACTCATTTTCGTCATCTATAAGTTAGGATCGACTGACATTTCATAAAAATGTGGTAATGATTGATTTAAAAGTAATAAATTTTTGCCCACGTTTTATAAATTCGATGTATTGTTTCTTTATAAATTAACTAATAAAACGAAATACTGTTCTTCAACTATTAAAATCAGTTATTCAATTAACAGATATCTATTAATTAATATTATTCATAATAATGAAATAAATATAATTTTATTTTATATAATAGTAGAATATATAAACGTTAAGTTATTGTATCACATGACAATTAGGTATATTCTTAGCAACTGAATTCTTTTGTATTAAGGTATTCAGAGCAAACCAAGCACGTTTTATTGAAAGGTTTCCCTGCCCAGATGGATGTTGTTACATAAACCTGAAAGAGAGACAACGTTCCACTGACATATTGGCAAGGTATGGCCGTCAGACATTTTACACCTAAGCCAAATACCTTCCAAGATAATAGGTCCATTACACCGTTATACGCTTTTATATCTGTGGGATACCGAAGTAAAGCACTTTATTGATAAATCACATTATTAATGTACTACAATACACCCGGCTATGGCAATGGGGTTTTATAGCAGATTTTGGTGAAGTTTTGGCCACAGGTCATCATAACAACCACCTTGAAATTTATCGTTCTTTCCCTTTCTGGTACGCAAAGTCTATTGTTATTTTTAAGGTACATTCGGGGGGGGGGCAGAGAAACATTTCTACAACCATCCATCATTTGGGTAAATGGCAAAAGTGAGCTGGGACATATTTATTTACTACCTGTGTTACCCGTCATTGAAATAGAATTGGCATCCCGTGGCTATATAAAGATTGGATTAACCTATACAAAAAAATGATCCCGTCAATATTACTACATAACACGGAATGTCCTATAACATGTACAGTAACAATACACTCAGTGGAGTCTTTATGCCCAGGATGTAAAAAGGCAATTTTGTGTATAATACCTATTATCCGTTTGAAATAAAAATACGTTGGCTAATGGCGTCATCGTTTAAGATATTACATTCGTAATTCGAAAGTGTTTACTTGATCTATATCAGGTGTGGGCAACCTTTGACATGTTGCGGTCCAAACTTTAGTGAGCAAATAAGTTCGCCCCTTTTAAAAGTAGTGCATTTTAAAGTAGTGTTCATAATTGTTAACGATAGATATCAGACATGAAATTATAACGACAATGTAATTATAATGAAATTTATTAAAATAACAAATTGAAATGAAAAAAAAAGTAGGTACAACATTATAATTAAATCGTAAAATATGGAATTATTACAAACAACGAAAGTTAAATAGCGACACTGAAATCAATGAGCTTGAATTTGGGAAACAAATCCATCGATGTTTGGATTAATTCCACTGAAACATTGTTTGCATTTATAAGTACTGAAAAACTCGCAAATCTCTCCTCATCTTCCTCATTTGGAGTAAGTAGAGTAATATTTTTGTTTAATTGGGTTTTTCAAAATGTTTCGCAGGCCCGGGGTTGCCCAAATATGACCTACATTGGATCGCCTTCTGACGAAAACTAACCAACTTTTGTCTTGTTTCCCTTCAAGACGTTCGGATCATCTCGTAAATAATAGAAAGAAATTTCATAAAATTCCGTTCTGGTATTCTACTGGCATTCCCAAATAGCATGGAGACGTGACGGAAAGTCCAAAATAATCAGCTCAATGTATTTTCCACCGATGACGGGTTTATATAAAAGAGGGACCGGGAGTAGGAAGAAAAAATATGAAATTGATGAATGCAAACAAGTGAAAAATGTATTCCAAATCTTGAATTAGTGTAGGGGAAGATAATGAACAATTTATGTTTTGGCTTCTATGTAAACCCCTTTCCAGCACCACTAGCAGTAAATACATATCGTTATATATAAACACACACACACACACACACACACACACACACACACATATATATATATATATATATATATATATACCCCTAATATACATATAACCCTGCTTCCGCAATTTTTGAATCTTACTCGATATGATGGTCTACCTCTACATTTTATCAACAGTATCAGTGGGAAAAAATAGTTCAAAATCAAAATTCAAGTTCAAAATACTTCTGCTATTATTTGGCACTTCCAGAACTATTACAAATCTTATAGACAAAATCATTTCTTACAATTGTTTCTTTTTTTTTATACATTTACTCAAATACAAACGTAATAAATTTTATTTTTTACCATAAACGAAATCCCCGTACTTTGATTTTCACTATGAGGGAATAAATCACGATATTTATTATTCCCACATTAAATACAGTACACTTCTACATCAGACACATGGAAAAACAGCTTGAAAAGCTAATGGAAATTGCAAAGGTGAATTAAGATATTTCTTAGGAAAAGTGGATTTTGACTTCTCCGGCATTTTTGTTTTTCTTCTCTTTAATAATAATCTTCATCAACCTTTATTACAAGTCAATACGTTAATTCCCTTGTTATATACATTTTGCATGTATATAATAGATTTAAAAATATGTTCCAAGCGTTTATCAATATTTCTATTTAATCCTCTCTGTGTTTATAAAATCATGCTTATTTTGCCAATTATTTTTACATATTCTAAAAAGGATTAGTCCAGGTGTTTTATGCATCAGTTTCAACCCAGACTTTTATCTTTAAGTGGTATGCTTGCTTAAAATGGAAGAGAAAAAGTCATTTAATGATTTTATATTGCAGAAAAGAAAAATCCACTGGACAGACGGTTTTGCTGGGCTGCAATAGATTTTCGTTTATTTCGGGCCCTTCAATACTCCCTTAACGGGAATAACTTTAATTCCCTCGAGGACTGCAAAACGAACATAGAGGGGTTCATCTTGCAAAAATCTGAGAAGTTCAGAGAGGACGGAATTAAACAATTACCTGAAAGACGACAACATTTAATAGATCAAAATGGGTCATATATAATTGATTAAAAATATTTACAAGAATCTCAAGTTTTTATCGAAATCACCTGTAAAAAGCGCTACGAACTTATTTTACAACCCAATAGAATCATCAATATAATCATAAACGTCAAATAAATCATATTATTGTTTTCACCTAAGCAGGTACGGGCAACCTTTGACATGTTGCGGGCCAAAATGTAGTGTACAAACACGTTCGCGTGCCCCCTTTTAAAATTAGTGCATTTTAAAGTAGTGTTCATAGTTTTTAACGAAAGATATCAGACATGAAATTATAACGACAATTTAATTATAATAAAATTTATTAAAATAACAAAATGAAATGAAAAAATAGGTACAACATTATAATTAAATCGTAAAATATGGAATTATTACAAACAACGAAAGTTAAATAGCAACACCGAAATCAATGAACTTGAATTTGGGAAACTAATCCATTGATGTTTGGATTAATTCCACTGATACAAAGACGAAAAGAATTTTCCAAATTATCGTCAGTCAGCCTTGTACGATGTTTTCATTTATTAACTTTCATCAATGAAAAGAATTGTTCGCATTTATAAGTACTGAAAAACTCACAAATCTCTCCTCATCTTCCCCATTTGGAGTAAGTCGCGTAATATTTTTGTTTAATAGGGGTTTTCAGAGACACCCCCAGAGAGGTATAGAATCATCAATATAATACTGTATAAACATTTTCACTCTTTCTTACACTAGGGTGGCCACTTTCGGGGTGTAGAATATATTTAAATTCGCATTTAAGCAGTTCTAATGAATTTTTGAAAAAAAAGAAAAAAAAATACAATTCCTATAGTTTATGTAGATGTAAATAAAGTTGTTAGATAGGTGGCATTGAAACAATCGATCTAGTTTATCTAGTCTGGTGGGCGTCAGTGGCTTCAGTCAATGGCCTGTCCTTGCTATTAAACCTGAAAGTGCACCCTTTTACAATGTTTCCTTCTTATCTTGTAAGAAGAAGTCGTGTTAATGGTTTCACTGATAGAAGTACGATTACGACAGCATTAAAAATGACCAGCTCCAATCCTGATACCAAGAAGTCCGTCTCGCAGGGGCTGCGTAAACTGAGCAGATTTCCCACGCTAACATTTACAATAGATAAATATACATACAGGTAACACTACCTCGAATGTTAACTGAATAAATACAAACGGTAATAAGAAATCTTGCAGTCAATTTACAATACAAGTTAATAATCTCTACAACGGAAAACGGCTGAATTGTAAACAAACAGGCCAGCCAACCTCGTAGAGCTGAATAGATAGATAGACCGGAAAGACAAACAGTTAACGAAATATATCTGAATATAACATATTAATTTTATTGAAAACAATTTACTAAAGCTAGTGCTGTAATTTGTAATGAATCAGAATCAGTTTTATCTCAATCAATTAAATTTTAGTAATCCAAGAACAAAAAAGAAGGGGGAGGGGTGAACAGAACGTATTTGCATATATCTCACAAAATAAAAGTTCAATGAAAACGATATTTGGTATTTAGCCTTGTAAAGAAGTGGTTCATGATATAGTAGCTTATTATTAATACGATACTAGTAGGAGTGGGGGTTTACTAAAAGTACTCATTATACGGAAAATATGTATAGAACAGTATTTATAGTAAATTTAATTTTCAAAAAGATTGTTTCTGTACAATTTTATAGTAACAGAGATATTTCGAATTTTCGAAATTCCTCCCCTCACAACTCCCCCCCCCCCCGCATGTCCAGTTTCAGCCGTTAAGGAACTTGATCTTTCTAATTACATAAAACGACTGAATATCGAGTTTGGTAACGATTAAACAGTAATTACGACCGCTAGAGCGGAAACAGACAAAAATAGATAAATGTATATATATATATATATATATATATATATATATATATATATATATATATATATAGATAGATAGATACAGTTTTGAACGGACCTCATTTTGTCATCTCCTTGGTAGGATCGATGGACATTTGAAAAAAAATTTCGAAAACGTGTCATAAGTACGACCTCAATAGCTGATTTCCCTTAAGGGAAACTGCTAAAAGGAATGCTACAGTGTATACGTCGCGCAGTGGTTCCGATTCCCCCATCATGATGCAAAACAAACCTATTTTTTTCTGAACCAAGTATATTTTCTTTGTTTCTGCATCAACCTTGAAAATATATTTTGTGAGATCATGGGAGTATTTTCGAAAACTCGAAAAATTGTATAAAACCAATCTTATTGAAAATTAAATGTACTATAAATATTGTTATATACATTTATTCTCTATCTTGAATATTAACCGAGATATTTGCATTTTTCAGTTTTCAGCCTCCAGCAAACCCCCACTTCTTCTCATTTTACATAAACAATACTCTGTTATATAATAAAACACAATAATCGAAGGTTAAATACCAAATATTGTTATCCTTTACTGTGCGAAATACATGCAAATATGTTCTCTTGACCCCCCCCCCCTTCTTAAGTTCTTGGACTACTAAAATTTGATTGATTGAGATTAAAGTATTCTGATTCATTGTAAATTACAGTGCTAGATATAGTAAATAGTTTTCAATCAAATTAATGTGTTATATTCCGATATATTTAATTGATTGTTTTTCTTTTCGGTGAGATGTTGGCAGACCTGTTTGTTTAGATTTCAGGCGCTACCGGTCGGGAGGGGAAAGATTTCTTATTACCGCTTGTATTTATTCACTTAATATTCACGGTTGTCTTGTCATACCTGTATGAAGATTTATCTATTGTTGATGTTCACGAGGGAAATCTGCTTCGATTACGCAGCCCTGAGTGATGGACGTTTTTTCCCCTTCTGAGACCGACATCAACATCTAAGCTATATCGTTTATTCCTAGTGATAGCTTGATTTCATTTTAACGAAAAATTTCACTCACCTCAAGTTGTTTTCCCTCTTCTCTGAAAAGTATACCTACATGTTTTACTGATTTCCTGACAACCACTGGGTTCTAGAAATCTTTTTAATTCTTCGATGTAAAAAAAAAAAATTATTCATTTAATTGTTTGCACCTGCGTTCGTAGGAGAGACAGAGTGCCATTGCTGAGTCATTGAATCAGGAGAACCTATTTACTCATTTTAACTTGAAATGATTAATGCAATTTTAATCATAACGAAACGTCTGAGAAGCAATATCGGACATTTAAGCATAAAATAATTACAGAATATTAGGATTAAATGAGTTATTAACATAGAATTAAGGTTAACAATTAAAAGCTCACAACAAGAAATGAATTTTGGTAGCTAATCATCATCATGGTCTAAAGGCTACGCCTTGTAGTTGCAACCATTGTGTTCTATCGGAAACAGCTCTTTTCATATTACTAGACTCACCGAAATCTATAAGATGTTTGATATCTTCAAAATAGGATTTTCTAGGCTTTCCTCTTCTCCTTTGCTCAAGAATCTTATCCTCAAATATATTACAAAATGAAATCGTTGTGCATTATGCAAGGCCTTGATACGACTTTTGTTCTCACTTACCTCATTTAGAACTTCCATGTTGATTTTCTTTGTTGAGTCCAACTTGCTCTTGTGATTCTACGCCAGATCCACACTTTCATTCCTCCCAACCTATTATATTCCCTTTTGTGGAAAGTCCAACTTTTGCTTCCGTAAAGAAGTGCAATCCGTACGAAAGACTTTTTTCGGTATCCATGCTTATATGCTTATTAGTTAAAATGCTCTTTTTGCTTAGGAAGGCTTGTTTAGCAAGTTCTATTCCTCTATCGACTTCAGCTCTATCATTAACCCTGGATTGACACCGTGGGGTGAAAAATACCCCACACTTAGCTGTATGGAGTGGTTCTTAACTTCTGTGAATCACAGAGCCCCTGTCCACCTTCCTAAATACTCATAATGACCTTTCCTATAACATAACCTAATATAATCAAAGCCATTTGTCTGCTAATAGTTGCAGGAGAAGGTCATTAATTGTGTCTGGGGTATTTTTTACCCCACTGTGTAGTTAACGGCTAACTTTTTCGCTCGTCTACAATTTCATCCCGAGTTAGTTAACTTATATTTTACGGTGTTTCCTGTGGAAATATGGCCTATACCAAAATGTATTCTGATCCTGAAGACATCAGGCGTCTTTTAGAAGAATTAGAGAAAGAAGATCAAGATCTTGTTGTTGCCAGCTGTTCGGACGAAAAAGAAGAAGAAAGAGAGGCTTCAGCTTCTGAAAAAGAGGCCCAAGATTTCTCACTAGAGCACCTCCTTGTAGTATATTTACCAAGTATGTCAAATGCTTCAAGTTTATGTAACTTAGATATGGATGTTGGATCACATTCTGAACCTCAACAAAAAGTGCCAAAATTGGAGGTTTATGTTGGAAAAAACGGATATACTTGGCATAAAAATGTACCATCTACGAAAGGTAGACAAAAGAAGAAGAACATTGTCTCAGGGTAGTTTTAGTTTACATTTTATAAAAAATATCATCTTTTTAGTGATAATATGTATAATTTTCTTTAAGATAATTTTTTCGTATCGAGTTTTTCAATTTTATAGATATTTTGTGAATTTTAAAAAATACATTGCACTTTGGTTGCTGTTTGATTTTGCTTTCTTGATCTCCCCATTGTAATACATTATTATTGCTATAAAAAAACAAAAGTCAAAATCGAAATTGATTCTTTTTACGTGTTTCAAAGAATGGGGTAAAATTTACCCCACGGTGTCAATACCGTTCATGTAATTGGCAGTGTCAATCCTGGGTTAACTTCAATGATGATGCTCTCTACGTAGGAAAACTCCCACACTTTTTCAAGCACAGTGTTTCCAATTCTAATATTTATATTTCCTTGGCTATCTTTCATCTCTACAACAAAAACTTTCGTTTTAAGAACATTTATTTTGAGTTTAAACTGATCTAGGGCGTCCTTTTCGACTCGCAGCATTCTATTCATCTCTACTTGGGACTTTGCCACCAGTGCAATATCATCTGCAAATTTGATGCAGTGAATGGATTTACCTGTAATCTGCATGTCTTCAGTTGTTTTTTTTCATTTTCATTATTGAATCTTCTATAAACACATGGTAGCTTATAGATCTCGAATAATCATAAAACCGCACACCAGATTTAAAGTTCACATTATTATAACCGGCATATAACAGGAGAGATTGTAATGTGAAAATCCTAAATGAAATTTTAGTACTTCTTAATAGTATAAACTCGAAGAGAGACAAGTTTTTTTAAACCTTATTCTTCGCTCATTAATGTTCAATAAATATAAAAGACACTATTCAAAAGAAGTAGAAAGCAATAAGTTTCATTATGCGACCTTCAGAGGTTTATTGGCAGAGGATCAGCCTAGTTCATGGCAAAGCAGCTATTAAAGTTGGAAGGAGCCCGTTTCTCAAGGGCGCCTACAATTTCTCTGTCGAATCCCAGGGGGCCTCCTCTTCATATCTTTTCGACCATCTCATTTGTTCCTGCTCCAGAATAGAGGTTTGAGGGATACTACCGCATGTGCCCTCATTTTCAACTCAACATTGCTTTTAGCTTCCCTCAAGGGAAATCAGCTTTTGAGGTTGTACTCATGACGCGATGTTCGAAACATTTCCACAAATGTCCATCTATCCTACCTTAGGGGTGACGATAATGAGGCTCGTTCAAAGTTTTATATATATACATACGTCTGTAACTGCTCTATTTTCTTTTTAATCGTTAGAAAGTCTCGATATTTAAACGTTTTATATAAAACTAAAGATCAAGTTCTTAAATGGCTGAAATGGGACTAGTGGGAGGTGGAATTTTGAAAATTCGAAATATTTCTGTTATTATATGTAAAAATGGCATGGAACCAAACTTATTCCAAAAGTTATTTCCTATAAATGATGTTATATACATTGTTTCTCTATCTTGAATATTAGCGGAGATATTCCTTTTAAAATTTTCAGAAATCAATTAACCCCCACTCCTACTCATGTTTTTTGTCATGAACCACTTTATCTGAAGCTTATACACCAAATATTTTTTTCATTGAACTTTTACTGCGTGAGATATATGCAAATACGATTTGTGATGGCATCATCAATTAAGATTTTTTTTCTTGTCTCTAAAATGTTTATTATTAGATCCATACCATACTTGATAATTAATCGTAACATGCAACACTTAAGTTCATAGTCGGTATCGAAATCGGACTAGAAATAAGAGTTTAAATGGGGGAGAGAATTCGAAAATTCAGTATATTGAGTCATATCGAAAAATGACATGGTACCAACCTTGTTAAACTATTGATGTTCTACTATTGCAAATTTATACATTTTATCGTCATTTAAATATTTAGTGAGTTATTCAGCTTTAGTAACTGCTTTGAGCCTTCACTAAACACCCACTTGCATGCATCGGATTTTTACTTAGAAATAGAAAATATATGGTGAAAAGAGTGCCATACCAGCACAAGGGAAGTCTGGGAAATAGTTTACATCAATTCTTGTTTTATAAATATTTTTGTGACTCGAATATTAAACGAGTTATTTGTATTTTCTTCTCTTCACCATTCAGTAAACCCCCACTTTTATTCATTCTATTTTCATTTTGATTCATTGAGTCACTAATCACCTCGATCTTTTCAATTATTTTTTACATAGACATCTTGAAATAAAGGATAGATTTAGGGATAAGGTGTGGCCATTTCACGACTTGGGAAATCTGTTTAGCCTTATATTATTAATTATTATATTAAAAAATGGTTTACGAACATTCTGTAGTGTGCCTTTACTCATACTTAGATTTTCATACTCCCCAGAAAACCTATTTACTAACAATAAAAAAAAAATTAAAACTATTTAATAGTTTTTGTCTTAATAAAAGCAAGTGAGACGAATAAATCTCATATTATATCAACAAAACCAAATTATAAAAAGTTATTTACAGTTGATAAAATAAGTCTTATTATATATATGTATACTAGCTCAGATACCCGGCTTCGCTCGGGAATTGATTTGAGGCTGAATGGTGATAGTATTTTTATGGCAAGGCTTTACTTTGCACTCTAATTTACATTTACCCGTCCCAGTGTTCAGGGTTTATACCCGTTGTTGGCATTTGTTAATAATTAAATTAATTTTTTATGTAACACTTCACTGTCCTCCATATTGTCATATTTCCCGTCTCCTGTGCATTATGCATAAATTTCAATTTTAAGGACAAAATATTAACGTAAAATTGAATTAATTTTTCCAGATCAAGTACCTCATAGTTCAAAATGGAATGAATTTTTGAGCATATCAATATTTCTACGCAAATTACTTGCTCCACACATTGTTCCTGGATAAATTTATAAAACAAAAGTTAATCTAAATAACAAAGTAAACAACTTTTGTTATTTGCTTGTTTCTCGAAAAACAAATAGACAATGAAATATCGCGAATTTTTATTTCAGGCCTCCCTTATAACCCCCACTCCCGTTCTAACATAAAAATTTTAATATAGCTTATAATCATGGAAGAATTAATGCGAATTGACATACCGAGTTTTGTTAAGTTCGGTTCAATCGTTAGCGGCCAATAAAATAGTTGACTCCCGCTTTAGTTTATAGTGTACATCTCGTTTATACTTTGTTAAAAGACCAAAATGAATATCACAAAAGTTACTCTAAATTACAAAATAAACAACCTTTGTTATGTTCATATTTGCCGAAAAACCAATAGGAAACGAAATATCCCTATTTTTAAGTCCAGACTTCCCTTATAACCCCCACTCCTGCCCGTCCTTAGAAATGTTAGTATAGCTTATTATAATGAAGGCGTTAGTACTAATTCACATACCGAGTTTGGTTTAATTCGGTTGAGTCTTTAGTGCCAAATAAAATTGTGGACTCCCGCTTTAGTTTATAGCGTATAACTCATTTATGCTTCCGTATACGGCAAAAGTGCATATAACAAAAGTTACTTTAAATAACAAAATAAACAACCTTTGTTATGTTCATATTTGCCGAAAAACCAATAGGAAACGAAATATCCCTATTTTTAAGTCCAGACTTCCCTTATAACCCCCACTCCTGCCCGTCCTTAGAAATGTTAGTATAGCTTATTATAATGAAGGCGTTAGTACTAATTCACATACCGAGTTTGGTTTAATTCGGTTGAGTCTTTAGTGTCAAATAAAATTGTGGACTCTCGCTTTAGTTTATAGCGTATAACTCATTTATGCTTCCGTATACGGCAAAAGTGCATATAACAAAAGTTACTCTAAATAACAAAATAAAAAACTTTTGTTATGGGCATGTTTGGTGAAAAAGCAATAGGAAACGAAATATCGCTATTTTTAATTTCAGGCCTCCCTTATAACCCCCACTCCTGCCCGTCCCTAGAAATGTTAGTATGGCTTATTATAAGGAAATCGTTAGTATTAATTCACATAGCGAGTTTGGTTTAGTTCGGTTGAGTCTTTTGTGCCAAATAAAATTGTGGACTCCCGCTATAGTTTTGAGCGTATAACTCATTTATACTTCCGTATACGGCAGAAGTGCATATAACAAAAGTTACTCTAAATAACAAAATAAACAACTTTTGTTATGTTCATATTTGACGAAAAACCAATAGGAAACGAAATATCGCTATTTTTAATTTCAGGCCTCCCTTATAACCCCCACTCCTGAGTCCCATCTGAGAGAATTTTAATATAGCCTAAAGTCTAAGCTGGGTTAGAACTAATATACATACCAAGTTTCATAAAATTCGGTTCAGCCGTTTATGCGTGAAAAGGTAACAAACAAACAAACAAATAAACAAACAAACAGACACCAAAGAAACAAATTGCAGTTATGGTGTCTAGGACTTGTGAAACGAAAAGTTATCGTGACATTTCGCGAAAAAAATCAATGTGCAGACAGAGGTTACAATTTTATATCTATACTAGCTAAGGTACCCGGCTTCGCCCGGGAATTCATTTGAGACTGAATGATGATGGTATTTTTTTGGTAAGCCTTTAGTTTGCACAGTATTTTGACATTTCCCCGTCCCAGTGTTTAGGGTCTATACCCGTCGTTGCTGTGTGCACAGTATTTTTTTGGGCAAGGCTTCAATGTTTACTACACTTCCCGTCTGGGCGTATTGTTTTCCCGTGAGGGTCAGGCAGGCGACTTATAAATGAGAAATTTTACTGTTGAAGAATAAATAAAAATGTGTTCCTAATCTACCCCTTTCCACTTTTTAAGTCTCCTTTTTGAATACTTAAAATCATAGTCATGGCTTGCCTTTATTACAATTAAATATATAATGAAACTTATTTCCCGTCAAATACCAATCCGAGCACATGTAGTTTAAGCATAGTTTTGTACATTAGATTATATTCGTAATAGCATAATAGCAGAGCTCAGTGGAAATCACTTCCAGGAATGGCAGCGTTAGGAATGGCAGCGTTTCACTGGAAATAAGATAACTCAATTAACTGTTTCGGCTCCTGTCATCTTCCCGTCCAGCATGAGTGCTAAACACCATGTTTTTCTTAAATTATTGATTCAGAGTATTATTTTAATAATTTATCTACCTGACAGAATTAAATAATAGTATTACCCTAAAAATAATTTCATTCATATTCAAAGAGATAGGTGAGGGAAAGAGATTGTAGCCCTCCCAGCAAAATAAGTAATACTTTAAGTCATATTAAGTTTAACCGGATATTGTCTTTTTTCATAATGGCATTACCATTAACGTCAAATTGTTATGATGGTACATATTTATTTCAATAACATCAAAAAATCGGAAATAAGATATATATTAGCAGAACCAAAGAGTTTGCTTCCCTACTACTTCCGCTATCGCTCCTTGTGCCAATTCAGCATGACTTTGTTTAAATAATACATTATACAAATTAAATAACGGAAATGCCCATATGGTTTACATTTCTATTGGAAATAAATAACAATGTTATTTTCTAGGAAAAATAAATAAATGAGAAGGAGGCGCCGGAGATATATAACCTCACTAATCCGAATCATATTTAGAGTTATCATATGTGACTAACACAAAATCATTTTTCATAATATGCATTCATTAAAAATGCTTAAATAAACACTAATAAAATGAATGGCTCCGACTATAGTTTTAGCGTATATCCCGTGTTTACACCATTTTACAAAAAAAGTGAATACAACAAATGTTACTCAAAATAAACAACTATTGTTATGTGCATATTTATCGAGAAATCAATGCGAAACGAAATATGGCTCAGGCCTCCCCTACAACACCCCCCCCACTCCTGTTTGAACCTAAAAATTTTAATATAGCTTATAATCTTGGAAGAATTAATGATAATTCACATACCGAGTTTTTTTTTTTAAGTTCGGTTCAATCGTTAGTGCCCAACAAAATTATAGGCTCCCGCTCTAGTTTTAAGAGTATATCTCGTTTATACTTCATTATACGACGATAGTGTATATAATAAATGTTTCTCTAAATAACAAAATAAACAACTCTTGTTAAGTGCATATTTCCGGAAACCCCAATAGGAAACAAAATATCACTATTTTTAATTTCAGACCACCCTTATACTTCACTTCCGCTATAGGTTTTAGCGTATATCTCGTTTATAATTCGGTATACGAAAAAAGTGTATATAACAAAAGTTACTCTAAATAACAAAATAAACAACTTTTGTTATGTTCAAATTTGCTGAAAAACCAATAGGAAACGAAATATCGCTATTTTGAATTTCAGGCCTCCCTTATAACCCCCACTCCTGCCCGTCCCTAGAAATGTTGGTACGGCTTATTATAATTGAGGCATTAGTGCTAATACGCATACAGAGTTTTATTTAGTTCGGTTGAGTCTTTTTTGGCAAATAATATTGTTGACTCCCGCTATAATTTTTAGCGTATAACGCATTTAAACTTCGGTATACGACAAAAGTGTATATAACAAAAGTTACTCTAAATAACAAAATAAACAACTTTTGTTATGTGCATATTTGCCGAAAAACTAATAGAAAACGAAATATCGATATTTTTAATTTCAGGCTTTCCTTATAACCCCCACTCCTGTTCGTCTCAGAGAAAATTAATATAGCCTAAAGTCTAAGTTGGGTTAGTAGTAATATACAAACCAAGTTTTATAAAATTCGGTTCAGCCGTTTATGCGTGAAAAGGTAACAAACAAACAAACAAACAAACAAACAAACATACACGAAAGAAACAAAATGCAGATATGGTGTCTATGACATGTGAAACGAAAAGTTATCGTGAAATTTCGCGAAAAAAATCAATGTACAGACAGAGGTTACAATTTTATATATATATAGATATATATAAAATTGTAACCTCTGTCTGTACATTGATTTTTTTCGCGAAATTTCACGATAACTTTTCGTTTCACATGTCATAGACACCAAAACTGCATTTTGTTTCTTTCGTGTATGTTTGTTTGTTTGTTTGTTACCTTTTCACGCATAAACGGCTGAACCGAATTTTATTTTTATTTTTTATTTTTAACGGAAGTGAACAATTTTATTTGGGACAAAAGACCCAACCGAAATAAATAAAACTCGGTATGTGTATTAGCACTAACGCTTTCCTTATAATAAGCCATACTAACATTTCTAGGGACGGGCAGGAGTGGGGGTTATAAGGGAGGCCTGCGTGACGGAATTTTTGTATTTTTTTAGTTGAGAGATTAAATCAGACAGCGAGCCGTCGCTCATGAATCCAGCTACAGTGTGTGATATTAAAAGTACCGGTAGGATATAAAATGTCCTAGTTGAAATGATAAAGAAAGCAACGAAATCCAAAGTCACATGTATAACTCTGTTTTTAATAAAGATTGTGCAAATATCCGCGTGACATTGGCACTAAAAGAATATTTTGCTGCTAGCAATAAAAAACAGCTTGACCTTGGCCTTGTGTTATCTATAGACTAGATAACAAATGCTCTGTTAGCATTGTTTATATCCCCACGATAACTCATATATTCCTCAACCTGAATTTAAGAAAAATTTTCTAAAGAGAGTTTAAAGCAAAAATATTTAAAGTCATTACTTTTTTCAGTTATCATAAACATTATTTTGAAGAGTCAAACATACTGAGTTAATCATGTAAACGTATTTGTAATCATGTTCTTTCTTCTAAAAAGACATATTTACATGAAAATGTTATCATACTTTTTTATATATTATTAACATGAAATTCTGTTCATAAAATATTTGGTCATTGGACGAACATGATATCAAATGTTATATATTTTTGCATATGAGTTAAGAAAACAAATCATCACAATAGCACATGATCCCCAAATTATGTCATGTTATAGATGGATGACATAAGGTAAAAATTTATAAGTTTGAGAGCTTCTTAACAGATCAATACTTTTTAAACTTCAATTTGTTGTCTAATTTTAAATTCTGTAATATCTATGATTGAAGGTCAAGTGATATATTATCAAAAAAGGGTAAAATCAATTTATTAAATGCAAATGATAGCTCTAGCAATGCTAAGATTATTCCCATTTGCAATCCATTGCAATCAATATCCGTATAATATTATTGAATTTGTCCTAAGGAAATAGACAAGTATTTACAAACACAATTATTTATTTTTACACCATCAGATAACGACAAGTCGGCTGACTTTAGCCTTGCATGAACTTTTTATTAGCTTAGAAGTAGCTTTCTAAAGATAAAAATGTCACCTCGGGCTGTGACGATGAGTTAGTTGTAATTTTTAATGATTAAACAATTCAAGAGGAGAAAGAAGAACTATAAACATAAAGAGCTAACATGGGATAAAAATATTTTCGCCCGTAATGGTTATTTATCAGTTGTTCTGCGCCCATAAAAAGACAATTGTAAATACTTGCTTATTGCTAAGGAGATTGGTATACAGGTCCAGCTAGTCTAATACACAATCTCACATCTAATGAATAATTAGTATATCTATCAATCCCCGGGCTCTAACAAAACTCCAAAGACCAAACCCTACTTCAAATCGTTCATCTCACATGAAGAAGATAAAATAAACGTGATTCCTAAAGCTTTAAACTCTACAATACGGGGTGTGCAAATCGAAATGCAGTTCCGTATTTGCCGTCATTACGACATCACTGTATTTTCCACATAATATTGCTGAAACCTAAAGAATACTCAGTATTTCAGACGTCTCGAACTGTAAAAAAAATAGTGTGAATCCCAATTTCAGGATTGGGGGACTAATTAGAGATGAGCTCAAAACAGTTTGTAAATATGTTAATATTTTAGTAAGAGAAAACTGTATTGGAAACAATAACTAAATAAATCCATTTACGATAGAGCACTGCATCCTTAATTTTTCAAGCATATTTTTTTTCTTATTGTTTAAGTGTTTAGCTCCATAATTGGAAATTGCGTCCAATTTGTTAATAAACGCCTTTCAGAAAGAATTAATAGTGATAGAATCTCGATAACTCGACGGTGATAACCTAAGATAATATGAACCTAGTTTGATCAGGCACAGCTGAAAAACAATGCTCTCCAAGTACATCCAATTTAAGAGTTTTATTAAAAGAAAATTAGGAATAATTTGAGCATTCAGGCAATGTTTATAATATATATATATATATATATATATATATATATATATATATATAAACACGTTTGAGCGGATCTTATTTATGTAATTTCCTGGGTAGAAAGAATGGACATCTGAGGAAATGTATTTTTCTAAAATCGATACTCTTAAGCCCTTTGCACAATCAGCAATACAAATGACAAGCTTAATATTTGAGATAAGAGAAACAAAATATGCAAAACTACAATTGTAGACCATTTAATATTTAACATGATTGGTGCAATAAAATGTTTCCATTGTAATGATAGAGGAATTGTTAATTTTTGACCCCACCCCCCTAAAATCCCTCTTCTGGTCCTATTCAGCCGTTAAAGAATACGATTTTTAGATTTGCATGAAACTGTTAAATATCGAGTCTAGAATGTAAAATGTTAATTGATGACATCCCACCGAACTTATTTGCCTATCATATGGCAAAGGTCATATGAAAGCAATATTTGGTATATAAACATGGAATAATACATTTCATTTTATATTAGCTTACTGTTAAATTGTAATGAGTAGAAGTGTGAGTTTATAGAAAAACAATACAAATAGCTTGCTTAATATTCGAAATAGAAGAACAAAAATTATAGAAAGTTAAATTTGCTACACGATTATACATATATATGGTAACGATCAAACAAATATATATATATATATATATATATATATATATAAATCTATCTATCAATCTATCTTTCCTGATGACATTTGAGGAAACTTTCAGAAACTCGCGTTATAAGTACGACCTCAATAGCTGATTTCCCTTAATGGGAAATTGCTAATAAAGCCTTAATGACATGACTAACATAAAGACAAAGACCTTCCTAGCTTAACATCAAAATAATATATTCTTCGCTGTAATAAACGATGTCTTGAAGTTGGCATTCAACATGTGTATATAAATAAAGTTCTCAAAAATTTTGAATTTATTTATTTATGAACATAACATCAAAGATGATTTGCCTGCCAAAAGTTATACAAAGTGAAATAACAAAAGTAAAATAAATAAGAGCTAACAACAATTAACAATTACAAAATACAATACCAAATAACACAAATAAACATTTTATAAATGGACGTAGTACTAAATTTAAGAGCATAGTTGGTGAATGATTAATAGGAAACGAAGGGCTGAAAATGGTACTTGTTCTAATGATTGTTGTAATGCCCTCCTTCAGGGTTGCTTATGTATGTGTGCGTGTGTGTGTGTGTGTGTGTGAGCGCGCGCGGGTATATATATATATATATACACACACACACACACATACATGTGTACAAATACATATGAGACGATTAATGCATATAATTTGAAATCGTGTTGCACACCACAGACTTAATTTGTATGTTAAATTTTGTTGTATATTTGAATTCTGTGTAGGTATGAATGTTTTGTTAACCCTTTCCACTCCAATGTGGAGTGTCACTCGACACTGATTTTGTTCCACTAGCTCCACTGTCGAGTGATACTCGACATGGTGTAATACCTCTTTTTGCTGAAATTTTTTTTTACAAAATACACAAAAAACACTAAAAGTAAAAAAACGTAATTTTAGCGTGGAGATGGTGGAATAAAAACAAAAACAGCCTTGGAGTGGAAAGGGTTAATGTATGGGCTGGGCTTCCATCTGTCAAAAGTTCTTGTATGTCCTGACGTTGTTTTCTGCCAGTAAGACATATTATCGTCAAGAGAATGGTTCAAGTAATGCAAGTGGGTCTGTCAGCCTTTGTCATTAAGTATGATTGTGCCTATGTCTCGAGAGAACTACTACTTCTCTCCTAGAGTTTCTGAAACTTGATAGCCATATGGAAATAGTGCTCTTTATAGCTCGTAGTTTGTTGTTAGTACTTCTGTTAGGCCAGTCGGTTTGTCATGTATCTGCTGTTTGCTATGTATGTAAGATGAAGTGTTTTGTTAGTCTTGAAATGAGTTCATGTAATACGCACATTTGTTAACATTCAAACTCTCAAAAATAAAAACAGTGAATTATTAGAATTGCAAACCGACTTAACTTTTCAGGGCTGTAAAATCTTCTGTATCACCGAGCCGTGAAAAGAACATTTTTTAAAATTTTTAGGTTAGTAATCAACAAATTAACCAGTTCGTTAAGCAGCAAATCGGTCTATGGAGAGGAATGAGATAAAGAAGAGGTGCAGAGAACATTTTTATTCATCATAAAACTAACCAAAGTTTATATCCTTTAACACTTTTCGGACCGATGGGTTTACGATTTAATTTTACGATCTCTCTTATGACTCACCCCCTCCTGTCCATTATAGATGCTCGGTATACTCTATTCATCTATTTTCTATCAAGAAGTATGAAACCTTATATATGTTTGAAGGTCTTTTACGCTACTTGGGAGATTCTTTTAGCAGATTTTCCTTAAGGGAAATCAGCTATTGAGGTTGTACTCGTGGCGTGATTTTCGAAACATTTCCTCAAATGCCCGTCACGCAGGGGCTGCGTAAACTAAGGAGATTTCCCACGTGAAGTTTTACAATAGAGGAATCTGCCTACTAATAACGGTAGCAGTAACGAATCTCTAAACCAATTCATGGGGACGAACAGTTACGGAAACGGCCGAACTAGCTTTCGGCGGAAAGTC
The DNA here is from genome assembly GCA_019009955.1 of Riptortus pedestris. Classification (NCBI taxonomy): domain Eukaryota; kingdom Metazoa; phylum Arthropoda; class Insecta; order Hemiptera; family Alydidae; genus Riptortus; species Riptortus pedestris. The sequence continues at coordinate 61,716,905 of CM032233.1, read as the reverse complement.
ACGAATATAGCCGACTTCTGCCAACCATACACACAATACAAAGGCAAATATCTCGGTTAATATTCAAGATAGAGAATAAATGTATATAAAAATATTTATAGTAAATTTAATTTGCAATAAGATATAATATATAATAAGGTTCTATACAACTTTTCGATCCGACATACAGTAACGGAGATATTTCGAATATTCAAAAATCCCCCCTCTACACCCGCCCCTCCCACTGGTTAGATTTCAGGCATTAACGAACTTGATCTTTCTTTTTACATAAAACGATTAAATACCGAGTTTGGTAACGATATCTGTTAATGCTCTAGCGGTCGCAATTTTTTTTTGATCATTACCAACTCGATAATTAAACGTTTTATGTAAAATTAAAGATCAAGTTCGTTAATGACTAAAATCAGACTATTGGGAAGGGGGATTTCGAAAAGTCGAAATATCTCCGTTATTATGCGTCGAATCGAAAAAGTGTATAGAATCAATATTATTGCAAACGTAATGTTCTATGAATGTTGTTATTTACGTTTTTTCATTATCTTGATTAATAACCGAGATATTTGCATTTTTTAAGTTTTCAGCCTTCAGAAGTCCCCAACTCCTACTCACGTCATATTAACAATGAGCTGTTCTATTATGAAGTGGATTATTTGAATCCTAAATACCAAATATTGTTCTCGTTGAACATTTACGTTCTGAGATAAATGCAAATACGTGACGCACGTGGGTAATCTGCTTAGTTTAAACAGCCTCTGCATGACGGGCATTTTTATACAAAAAAAAAGTCCGTCACGCAGGGGCTGCGTAAACTAAGAAGTTTTCCCAAGTAAAGTTATACAATAGAGAAATCTCCATACGAGTGCCGAACAGATACGGAAACTGCCGAACTAGCTTTCGGTGGAAACGAATAGAAGCGACCATAGCTCGTGAAAATGCAAATATGTCAGTTAATATTCATGATAGAGAATAAACGTATATAACAATAGTTATAGTAAATTTGCAATAAGATTGGTTCTATACAATTTTTCGATCCGACGTAAGGTAATCCCCCTCTAACCCCACCCCCCTCTCTCACTTGTCCGATTTCAGCTGTTAACGAACATGATCTTTCTTATAAAACGTTTAAATATCGAGTTTGGAAGATTGAAACGATCAAACAAAAATTGTGACCGCTAGAGCGTTACAGACATATATATATATATATATATATATATATATATATATATATATATATATATATAATTATGAAAGGACTCATTTTCGTCATCTCCTGGATAGGATCGATGGACACTTGAAGACATTTTTTGAAAATCGCGTCATGAGTACGACCTCATGATTGATATATATATGTGTGTGTGTGTGTGTGTGTGTGTGTGTGTGTGTGTGTGTATGTGTGTGTGTTAATGCTCTAGCGGTCGCAATTTTTGTTTGATCTTTACCAAAGTCGATAAATAAACGTTTCATGTAAAATTAAAGATCAAGTTCGTTAATGACTAAAATATATTATACATGATATTACACTTTTTTTTTTTTCATATAATTACATATGTACATTAGTTAAGAGATTTTTATGTGCGTGATGGGGGGAGGGGGTAGATTTTCTCGGCGATTCATAGCTAGAAAGTCAGTTTGGCTTGGAGCAAGGTGTCACAATTGCCACGGTATGGATATGGCTCTGAGGGCACATGTAATTCAGATGTGGTGTTTGTGTGTTCTTACGGATGAGAGTACGAGGGGGGACGGGGAGGTTGGGAGGAAGTAGTTAGAGTAGGGGAAATGGCGGGGGGGGGGACTAGAGGTTCGCTGCAAGGCCAGCCTCACTCAGCTCAGAACAGTACACAGTGATTGTCGTGCCGGCTATTCGGCCACCAGCTAGCTAGATCCACGCACTCTGCCTGCCTCATTTAGCCCCATTCAAGCTCACTGGCTCCAAAAGTCTCGACCGTCGGCGACCTCCACTTCCAGAGTCGGCCTGCGGTGCGTTCAGAGCGGACCGGTAAGTACTCCAATCCGCCCTCCCCCACCACTCCCCTGCTCTTCCTCTCCACTTCATTATGGGTCTTGCCTCTCATTTCGCCATATTGGTTAAGTATGACCTTGAACTGTGGAATAATAGATGTTCTCAAGGTATTGTATATGTTTCATAACGCCCAACTTGTAAAACGATGAAAAAGAAAAATATCCCCCTAGACACAATTCATGAATATATTAACACATTTAACCATTAAAGATTTACCTAAAATTTATAAATCCACAAAGGTTTTATTTCCATGTTTTCTATATTAGCGTCTCATTATAGCTTTTAATTTGCTGGTCTCATTATAAGATATTTTTTGTTTTTGAATTTAATGTTTGGTTTTTTGTCTGTTTTTTTTTTTTTTTTTTGCAATCTTAGTTTGTCCTTTTCTAATAGTTGTATTGAATTTTTTCTGTTACTGTTTTCCATATTTTTATTTCTATCTGTTGATTTTTGATGAGAAATATCGCCTCGCAGCGAACGCTCAGTAATAAATAAACATTTTGGCGTTTCCAATGAATTTCGCCTTAGGAAAAACTCCTACTATTTCTTACCACGTTGGTATTCGCAGGCCAATGGCAAAAATACCTTATTTTGATATCCCTAGCGACAGGGAGTGATACATAATAAACATGTATATTCAAACACGCACACACATATATAGTTTATTTTTGTGCCTTCTGGGTCAGGCATGTTACTCGAAAATTCTCCTATTCAGAAAATCTTTATTATTATTTTTCCAAAGTGTATAATAAAGATGCCATAAACTGAAGCATTTTGCATATAATGTCTGACCCGAAAGGGGTCAACAATGGAGAAATATATATTAATCAGGAGGGCTTTTGGATTAGAAATAAGTGTTTGAATAGAACAAAAATACAAAGTCGCAAATGTCCCTAAGTACACAATTAATCTCAGACTTAGTGTTTAGTTGATTTTTTCTCTTTTTTTCTGGAGGGTGTCTATTCTGAACTTAAAAAGTATATGTTATTCTTTATATATGTATTTGTTTCAATTTGCATTTTTTTAATTGATTGTTTTTCGGTTGACAACACATAGCTGACAATTTGTGAAAATTAAAAGAAATATATATTGAAACTGATATATAATAATTCAATGCAATTGTAAATGGAAGCTCCGGATATAGCATTAAAGGGCAAAAGGAACGTGGAATTTACTAATATTATTTTGACTAGTTTTTCTTGGGCGTAACCCATGGAAAATTACGTTGTCTATTTTTATTTTTGGTTTTATTTAGAACCCAACACTACCTTAAATTAATATGACGATGACTTGGCTTTATGAAGAGGCGTTCCCGATGATTTACAGTATCGAATTTCGCCTTTGGAAATCAATTAAATATTGCTGATACTAAGGAATTATTTGGACCTCTGTTCATGAGTTGGTCGCTTTCTAGTCGTTTTGGAGAGCCACATGCATTTCCGTGATAACACTTTAAAAAATTTATATTGCATTTTGAACATATTGGGATGGGGTATTTTGGCCCATCGAAATATTTTATGAACTCGCATTTTTTTTTCCCAATAAATTTATTCCAAGAATTTTCAAATATTGGGAACTTTTCCTTGCTTTTGAAGAGTTACAGTTAAAAGTCGTTATATTCATATCTTAAAGCACATCGTTCAAAATCATTTGAGCTTACTAAATAAAAACGTAATAAATGATAATTTTTAAATTATTGTCAAAATTACGGGCACTAACAAGAAAATGCTATTAAATGAAATCTCTTAATTCATAGTTTAAAATAATTCTCATGCTAATTACTAAAATTGGTCGATTAAGGGATCAGAAATATTAATTTTTCGTCCTTGGATCCTTCATTATCAACCTGTAAAACAAATCGTAACTCCTTTATTTATGGGGAAAAAAAAAACGATTTGAAGATTTTGCCATTATCGGCTCTGATATATGTTTTCATGGTCAAGGCCCTGAATTTCAAATACCCAATTTTTTTCCCTTTTTATCAATATCTCTTCAGATATTAGACGTTAATTAGGTCGCAAATGTTGATATCAGTTAACAATGGCCTGCATATCACTATAAAAAACAAATTATTTATCATTGTGTAATTATTCAACTATTTTTAAGTTTGAGATTTTTTTGTCTGTAAATGCGATTGATATTACGAATATATAAATAAAAAAGTCTATGCAGAATATCTTACAAAACATTGAAAAATAAATTTATATTAACCAAGTTTTTCTTCTATTCTTTTCTTTTCCGGTGGTTTTTTTTTGTAGTAGCACAGCCATATGATTTTCTCCGCTTCAGAAACAAATTAAATATTGCTGATACTAAGGAATTGTATGTACCTCTGTTCATCAATAGTCCATATTCACTTTCTAGGCATTTGAATAGCCTCCGATACTGCCACTATAGCTTTTGGTTGGCCAATCCTATTTTGGTTTGCAGGAAGGATTCTCCATGGTACAGTTACCTAGCCTCCGCAGGTCCAACGCCATGGTCTGAAGCCATTTTCTGGGGGGCTAATTATTTTTCTTTTGCTATGCTTGAAAACCTCATGTCCATTCTTTCCACGTATCTAAAAACATTTATTGCATCAATAAATCAGGGCGTCATACAATTTATGATTCTTTTGCACCATATATGTTGTCCCCAAATATTCAGGATTAGGATTAATATGATTTGGGCAATCAACAACTAGGTTATTATGTCCTTTATATTAGTATAATGCTGTTTACAAGTCCCTGTTTTCCTCTATGTTTTAAATAATATCAACTAATATATGGTAAATACCACTCTTGTCATATCCTAAGGGTATTAAATTTATTAATTTTCTATACAATTATTTCTTAACTAAATCTATAAATGCAGTTTTATTTATTTATATTTATTTAAAGACGTGTGCTAGTAACACGAGTTACGTTGTACCTATTTACACTTCTTACTACTGGCTTAATATTTTTAACTGCCTTTATATTTGGCCAATAATTAATAATTACTGTACATTTTTTAATACTGGCAATATACTTACTTATCCTGTACATTAATAGTATATACACTTTTTTCATTATATATTATATTACATAAACATATATTTTCTCCTTTACAAGTACATATTTTCAACTGGCATTATAATTAGACAATATTAGAATTAACTGACAAATATTTTTAATATATGTACTTTTTTCTGTTTTTTTTATTATTTTTTTTGCAAGTAATTAAAATCAATTTATCACACACTCATACATACACTTAATGCATTTTTTTAAAAATATATAAATAAATAGATAAAATCCAACTTGGATTATCATAATTGCTGCAAATCCAGGAATCTAGCCTCACTCATCACCTACATTCTTGGAGCTTACCACCAACCAGCTCTAGCTTCCTTGCTCCTAGGAAATATGACACCCACCACCAAATATTCATCTTAAAGCTCTTACCCCTTAGAATAAAAGAAAATTCCTGTTTTACCTTTTTGAGGCTCCTCGTCACTCTTATATTTGACCACTGGGCTAATCACCGTTTTATTAGCAGATTTCCCTTAAAGGATTATATCGTTACCAAACTTGATATTCAAGTGTTTTATGTAAAAAAAAAAGAAAAAAAAAAAAAAGATCAATTTCGTTAACTGCTGAAAACGGATTGAGTGGTGGGGGGTTAGAGGGGAGGAATTTTAAAACAAAAATATGAATTATCTTCGTTATTATACGTTGGGTCGAAAAAGTGCATAGCATCAATGTTATAGCAAATTCAATTACCTGTAAATTTGTTATATACATAATTTCTATATAATGAATATTTTCTAACACATTTGGGTTTATTAATTTTCAGCCTTCAGTAAACCCCAACTCCTACTCATTTTTTTAAATAGAAGTAGGGAGTGTCTTACTAAGAGTGGTTGTTGAGCAGGAGAGGTTTTTGCAAATTATATAAATATCTGAGCCCAGTAACCATTACAGCTTGACTGAGAACTTTAATTGTTCTTGATCTTTATCACTTTTTCTCAAAACTAACAAAATAATGTAGAAGTAGAAAAATTATACACCTCACAACGACAGGATTCACAGTTTATTTTGTCTTTGTACTTCATCGTGGTTATAGATTGGCACAATGCTCGCTATGGATTTATAAAATAAATACCTTTGAGAGACATCATTTAATTCAGGCCCCATGTGATCACCGCAATTGAGTACAAGGGGGAGGGGGTTAATAATAATCATTCCTATACCTGAAAGTATTAACCTAAGGAAGTTATTATTCCACAGAGGATTGAGGGAAAATATTTATTTACGTTTTATATATGGAAAGACTATTTTAACGCCCCTCATTTAGGTTAAGGATATCCTTCAATGACCTTCATAAGTCATCTTCAATCTTGTAATTTTATTAGATTTAGTAAAATTTGGATTCTAAGATCTATTTTTAAATGGATTGCTAGAAAAGTCAATATAATATTTATTTGTGGTTTTGGGCTTTATGATTACGAATGTGTAAAGAAGATACTATTATTCATGATTTTCAGTTACTAGCATTTTATATATTCTGAAATGTATTGGTTTAAAAATCAAATATAGGTCTCTGAACATAAATTACGAGTTTACACTTGGGTTATCCAGTAAAATAGTTAAAAAAGATGATTAATTAATTTATTTATTTATGACAATATACCGCATCTACTATTGTCAGTACCGGTAGGTGGTTCTATATTTCTTGGAACAAACAAGTTACAGTTAAAAATACAAAAAGCCTTTTTATGTCTTCTTCATCGTCTCTATGGAGTTTTTTTAGGTTCGGTTTAAGGTTCAAAGCTCTTCTTGGAAGATCGTATTTCTTACAATTGAGGAGAAAATGTGAGACGGTAAGATAGACATTACAACAATCGCAGGTTGCTGGGAATAAGCCTTTCAATAAATAACTATGTGTTAATTTTGTGTGTACAATTCGGACACGGGCAAGAACCTCCTCTTTTCTATTTTCTCTCTTTTCGGATTTATCTACTTGCAGTATTCCAACGCTCGGGAATTTCTTTGATTTGTCGCAGTTTATTGTCGTGTTTTTTCGTCCAGTCTAACTTCCACCTTTGAAGTATGAGCTTTTGAAACTCTCGTTTCCAATCGTCTGGGGAGATGAAGGTTACTGTAGTTCCATCTTCTCGAGCACTACGAGCATCCAAATCCGCCATTTCATTACCCTCCAAACCAAAATGTGGTTAATTGATGTCAGTGGAAGTTAATATTCTAAAACCGAAATGGTTCCCTGCCAAAACTATTGAAATTCCGTCTACGAAAGAAGACCTACAGTTTGAACACCTACTTGATTTTATGATGAATAAAATAGAATAGAATATATATTTATTTGTTAGAAAGATTTACATCTTGTACAAATTAAATAAAAAAATAACAATTCTGTCTATTTAAATAAATTATTAAATCCAAGTTCTTAAGATCAACAATAATATGACAATAAAGAAAAACAAAAAAAAAGGAATATAGTGTAAATAGTAAAATATAGTACATAAAAGATAACTAAAAGCATTCTATAAACCCTTTTTCGTCTTAATATAACATTTAATTGGAGTGTGGTCCATCAGCACTTATAGATTCCAGAGTATTGCATGCTGACGTGATGAAGCAGTAAATCTTGTGTAGTTTTTCGAGGCTATCGATACTAAGTATCTCTTCAATTTTATTATGAATAGACAACTTCTTAGTACACTGGAGTCGCACAGTTTGTGTTCATTAAGGGAGGAATACGTGCAGATTATTATGGTATAGTTCGCATGGTTAATGTTTTAGCATATTTATATTGCTCTAATGTTCTGCCTGATTTACTGTACTTCCATTCTTCACTCCAATTCACTCCGATCTTATGAGGCAGAAAATACCATTTATATTTGCCTGCACATGATTGAACTTATTTTTATAGTGTATATATTTTCTATTTCTAGAATGAATTTCTTTTTTGTTTTAAAATATTGGCATTCTTCAAAATGCCCCATCCTAGGCAAACATCTACTCTATTTAAACTAATCTATTAATTTCGGCAATAATATTGTGAGTAAGACTTTTGATTTTCCAAATAGTGAGCTCAAAGCAAAGGCACCACCCAAAACAGAAAATGTCTGTCCAGCGTGGTAGTCTACACTATCATAGCATACATTGAACGACTAAAGTACTTTCTCAAGTTATTTATTACATGCAGACAGTTAATTTTTATATAGTATAAAAGTTTCCAGTCTTATTGATAAACAGGTGTCTATACACTTAATCGGTAAGCTCAATGTGTTCTTTTATTATCCTCAAATATCGAGGAATATATATTCTTAAAACTCATTTTTAATTACCGCTTAACGGAGCGGGGTAAGGGGCACGACGTATCTTCATTTCAAGACTTGAACTCCAGTGCCGGCCGTGTATGTGCTAGAGTAGGAAGGTATGCACACGTTCCTATGTTTGTATTGCGATAAATATATCACTTGAATGGCCACGGCTAATCCAGAGAACTACTACTTAGGAATTACCCTTCCGTAATGTAGTTCTACTTTATATATATATATATATATATATATATATATATATATATATATAATATATATAGATATTTGAAATTTAAAATCAAATTCAGAAATTTTGAAAACAAATTCTTAAAATATAAACAGTATCTAGATTTTTGGATGTCACATTAAGAAACGTCGACAATTATGTCAATATATAATAATATCAGTAATAATTATTCAGAATTTTTCAAACCGTTTATTAGAAAACTACCCTCAATAATCGTAATCTACATGTACATGAATATTATAAATAACTGTGGTACGAATATTAACACAAATAAACAACACAGTGGCGTTTGTTCTATGCAACCACAATGCTGATGTTGAAATATATATATATATATATATATATATATATATATATATATATATATATATATATATATATATATATATGTTAAGACTCTAGCGGTCGCAATTTTTGCTTGATCGTTACCAAACTCCATATTTAAACGTTTTATGTAAAAAGACAGATTCGTTAACGGCTGAAATCGGACCAGTGGGCGGGGGGGGGGGGTTTAGATGAGAGGATTTTCGAAAACTGTACGTCAGATCGAAAATTTGTTTACATGCCACTTTATGCTACTTTGGCTTATTGGGATGGGTTATCTACAGGGAACCACCCTTTTCTAGCAAATGTGGGACTAAGCTTACCATAAGTAGTTCGAAGAGGAAAGTACTGTTCTTTTTTTGGAAACAGGTATTAATACCTGAAAGTCATTGAGTGGTTAGCTCTTTTTTTTCATCTAAACCATTCACTTACCTACTGATGGCCTACCTCAGCAACAAACATACCTTCTTATTAGAAGTTGAGTATTAAAAGGTGTTAGCCGATTTTGAGCTCGCCATTTGTGTGAATTCGGTCTCAACCTCGAAATCAAATTAGTGTTCATTTACGTGCTTTGTTTTTGTTAAAATTTGAAATAAAGTCTTTTTTTACAATTTAAAACTTACTAACTTCAGAGAAGAAGGGACAGTAATAAGAGAAATTTCACCAAAATTTGACAGCTCAAAGTGGGTATAATAAATAGGGTACCTATTATGTTTTATTTATCTATGTAATGAATCAGAGTTTCGATCATCCAAAGTACTCTGTTTTATAACATTTTAAAGCAATTTACTATTTTTTTAAAGCCGCATTATGTGATCCAATCTACCAGAGGGCAAAAATGTTTACACGACATGTCTTAATATTTGCCATCAAAATACACGGCAAACCAATTATTTATGAAAATCAAACATGCACACTAGAAATAAAACAAATCCTGACTATCGCCCTGAAACGACTAATATTCAGATTGCAGTCATGTTATAATGTACTGTTTATTGATGTAAGTAAGGTGTTTGCTGTATCATTTTTTTCTTAATATGAATGAACAAATATTAAAGCACTTCATGATTGGAATTTTTCCGTCACAGCTTTTAAGATGGAGGGTTGATTCTCCCCTATTGACCCAGTTAGGATTTAAATATAATATTGCAATGGAAGATCCTTCCTCTTGAACTCTCTCCAACTTTACTTGGAAAAAATATTTATCATTGATATTGGTATGTTAATACTCTTTTCGGAGTCGACTAAATGTTATAAGAATCACTTACACATCATACGTAAGTCACAAAATTTATTGGTATTATTTTATTCAAGTAAGTGTATATTACGTTTTTTTATTTTTCATTTGCCTCAGTAAATTTCAAACAGAAGGGCCCAAATATAAATTTGGAATCGTTCAAAAAAACGACTTAAATCAATAATTATAATAATAATAAGTGTAGGAAACTGATACACTAACAGAAACGTTCAGGCACACCCTTTAATGTTTTAGTGCTTTCAGTAGATCTGCTTTCCTGTGACAGCAAGTAGAATAAAACTTATTTTGCCGTTTGATCTAACTCGATATATTCAAGGGTACAATTTCGTAATCTTGATATATTCATGCAAGTATTGTCATATGATTTTCTATGTAAGATAACTACAAATATAGTTATCAGTATATATATCATTATTTGCGAGTTTTATGGACTAAAATATTAATTTCCTTTTACGATTAATCACAATTATAATGATTCATTGCGATTATCTCAAAATCACCTTTTATTTTTTCCATTTACTTTATACACAAGAAAAAAAAAATTATTAAATAAAGTATTAAATTAATGGACTTGGTCTTCCGTTGTACAGATGAGTAAATTCAGATGAAAAAAATAAAAGCTTTTGATAATGAATTTCAAATGAAGCTTTTTACAATCTACCAAGCCATTATAGGATTAAACTATTTTTCTACAGTAAGAATGTTACATCTGTGACGTGATTTCAGAATTTAAGAATAGAAACTGTATTAATAAGTTTTATAATTGTTCTCTTACTAAAATAACATACATTATTCCCAATCTTTGGAATGTTATAGATTGCACAAAAATCGACATCACCGATCAACAATGCAAGTGAGAATTATTATTAAGAAGTTGGTAAATAGAAGTAATTAATTAAGTAATGATATTTACAAAACAATAAGAAAGCAAAGAGACATGTATCATGGAAAATACAATAGGGCATTAATGTAGTCTTTCACACTAAGTTATTGCAGTAAAATTAATATTAAAAAAAATAAAAGGTTTATTTCTATTCTAAGCTGATTGAATAAATTTACAATGAATTAACTCGATTCCATAAAGAAAATATAATATTTCAGCGACCCAACTCCGAGGAAAAACATCAGGGAAAATGCTTTATTATCTTATCAGGTGTTGCATTATGTATTAAGTCAATTATAACCAACCATTTTCATGAATTATTATTCTTTTAGTTAAATGATATTAATGTTCTCTCATATTTTTTTCTTTGCATTTATTTTTTATTACATTTGAAGAAAAAATATTTTTTTTCCTCTCATATAGGTACATTGATATTTCCAGTCTCTCTCTCTCTCTCTCTCTCTCTCTCTCTCTCTCTCTCTCTCTCTCTCTTATATATATATATATATATATATATATATATATATATATATATATATATATAGATATAGATATATATATATATATATATATATATATAGATATATATATATATATATATATATAGATATATATATATATATATATATATATATATGATCGGTCCTCATTTTGGTCAACTCCTAGGTAGGATCGATGGACATTTGAAGACAAATTTAGAAAATCCTATCATGAGTTTCCTCTAAGGGAAATCTGCTAATAAACATAAACTATTTCCAAAATTAATAGCTCCAAGTCAATTGATAATCACAAAATTAATAATTGCCATCGTTATGGCGACTGAGGGATATATATATATATATACATATACGTTTGAACGGACCTCATTTTCGTAGGATCGATGCACATTTGAAAGAAGTTATTGAAAGTTGTGTTATGAAAACAACCTCAATAACTGATTTCCCATAAGGGACATCTACTAATACTTCAGATTAATATTCTTGGGATATTTTAATTGAGTATGCGTCTTGTATTATTTCGAGCTACTCTCCCCACGTTCGTTCGTGAATTACGACATAACTGGAATAATTCATTTATAAGTTTTTCATACATTCAGTTCTCAGTTTTTCACCTCGTAATCTTTCCCTGAAAGCCTTTAAATATTGCATTTGGCTTCGATTATCTATAGTGACAGCAAAGGACGTTTCAGCCGGTACACTGTGATGCTTTTAATATAAATAACACAATGTAATATTGTCATAACTTTCCTGATTCTAGCAGTTAGAGGGAAGTGCAAAAGTATAACTTATTGAATTGGCCATAGCCTCATCTATGAATTTGTCAAGAGAAACTATTAGTGAACTCCATAAAAACTGAAACTGATTATTGGCGATTCCAAATTAAAACTTTTGTTACTAGTTATTGCCATGAGAGCAAACGGAATTATTAACTTAGTATCATGAAATATTAATTTATGACATTAAATAAAAATATTTTTTGTATCAATGTGTTTAATAGCATCATCAAGACGCATTTTGTGGCATGAGCAGTTTAAAAAAAAAATGTTTATATTAGATTCTCCTGCAATGTTGGTGTTACAGTTTGTTTTTCAGGACTGATTATATTTGCACAAAACCTGCATGAGTGGGTAAATATACTGAAGGCCATTCTGCAGTTATACATGTAATATTGCAGTCCTTGTTATTCTAATTATTCAGTGAATGTTTCACTAGCTGCTATTATAATCAGAAGATGATTGCTACAAACTACATTCATTATCATTTGGTTATAATTATCATTATTACCAAGACAAGCAATATTATAAATTATTGGAATTCAAAGATGGAGTTCATCTGCGGAAAGCATAGAATTACTCTTAGTTTTTGCAAGCTGGGAATATATTGACGGGTACAACTCAATTCTTTAATATAAACCAAGAAAAATAAATTCGCACATATTGCTGGTTATTTTTTTTTTAGAATACAATTAATTTACACCTTTACAGTTTTTAGCAGTAATAAAATGCATAAAATAGATTGTGGTAAACTATTATACCCTTAACGCATTATTATATTTCATATTCCTCAGAGACCAAATTTGAAAGTTTCAGTTGCTTATTGTTTTTGTTTATTATTATTTACCTCCACTTTATGCTACTAGGCTAATCGGGACGGGCTATCTACAGGTTACCACCCTTTTCTAGCCAGGGTGGTCTCAAGGAGTTTATTTAATGAGTCCGTCACTAAATAAATTTCTACTGCCCAGGGCGGGAATCGAACCCGGCACTCTAGGTCTACCACGCGAGATTAGGACCAACGCCCTAACTCGCACGGCCAACCTGAGCCCTAGTTGCTTATTTTGAAACCCATCTAAAGTCGCGGACACGCGTAGTGTAATTTCCCAAGTTCCTATTTTATTTTAACGTGTTTTTTTTCTGTTACTTCTTTCTCTTTTGACACTGGCAGAAAAATGTCCAATCTAGATGCCCGTCCATTACGGAGCTATGAAAAATGTATTTTATAATTCTGACACTCAAATCAAGCTTACCTAGTACACAATTCCAGCACTCGGTAACGTTTGTACTACGAAAGCTAGTTTTAAGTAATCTCTTCCAGACTGAATGGACGCTTTATGTAAACGTTTTCGAACATTGAAATATATATAGTCACACACACCCACAGTCGAAGGTATAATATATTAGCCGCTTTCTTTCCCATCAAAATCTATTCTCAATTACTGTGCTATTTTCATCTGGCTTCCTCTCAATAGAAAATTCCATCGCACAGGGGCTGCGTAAACTAAGCAGATTTCCACATGCTAGTATAACACACATTTGATCTCATATCACAACATATTCCCTATTTCTATGTAAAAAAAAAAAGAACACATAAGTAAAAGGGAGTGGTTGGCTACTGAAGGCTGAAAGATTACGAGTAACTCACTGTATACTTGTGCCAACAAAAACATGAATAGCGCAAAAATTGTAGAGCATCAATATATTTATCAATTACATACTGGTTTTATATAATTAATCGATCCGACTTATAATAAAGACAGTATTTTGAATTTCGAGTCCGCCCCCCCTCTAAACCACTACTATTTGAGGTCTGTCTTCAGCCAATGACAAATATGGTATTTAGTGTTGACTGAAACTGTTAAATATCGAATATGGTATAGTTCAAGTAAACATTTTCTAAACAAGAACGTAAAATCTTAAATGACGACGTCATCACGTAACGAATTTGCATGTACTTGTAAAATAAAGCTGTCTTGAACACAATATTTGGTACTTGAGCTTAGAATAAAGTGGTTCATGATAAAAACGCTTATTGTTAATATGACTTTAGTAGCAGTGGGGGCTTACTAAAGGCTGAAGACTAATAAAAATCACATAGATGAAATATGTATATAACAACATTTATAGGAAATTATGTTATTTTCAAAAACATTGGTTCTATAAACGATATCGTTCCGACGTATTATCGAAATTCCTCCCCTCTAAATCGCCCCCCTCTCTACAGACAGATTTCAGTCGTTAACGAACTTGATCTTTAGTTTTACAATAAACGCTTAAATATCGAGTTTGGTAATAACGTTCTTACTGTGGTTACAGGCAAATATATGGATAATTGTGTGTGTGTGTGAATGATCTAATATACACTGTTTCTCTATCTTGAATGTTAACCGAGATATTCGTTTTTCTTTTTAATTTTCAGCCTTCACTAAGCCCCTACTCCTACTCATATCATATTAAAAGTACGCTCTTATGCCATGAACTTCTTTATTCGAAGCTTTATTAGAAAGGTTTATAAATATAATTTTGAACGGACCTCATTTTCGTCGTCTCCTGAGTAAGATCGATGGACATTTGAGGACATTTTTCGAAAATCGCATCAAGAGTACAACCTCAATTGCAGGTTTTCCTAAAGGGAATTCTGCTAAAATGTAGCATGTGTAGAATTTTCGTTCCTTATACCTAATTATTTGGACAGGGTTATATTGCTTGTATTGAAGAGGATATTAACACTGATGCCCTGTCTCATCCTATATAGGCACGATTAGTGAGTGGCCTTTGTTCTTGGAGCCCTTATCAGTTTCACGTTGAGCGCTCTAGGTGGTCAGTTAATTGATTAGAAACTTAATTATTGATAAACTAAATCAGGTTAAGTGGGCCACAAACTAACAGTGTAGGGCATGCCGAATGGCAGACTACCATTGCTTTTAAGAAAACGTCCGTTACCCAGGGGCTGCGTTAACTAAGCAGGTTTCCCAAGTGAGTCCCGTTTTTGGATTTATCTGAAAAAGTTCAATGAGAACAATATTTGGCATTTTGGATTCAAATAAAGTGCTTCATAATATTAGAGCGTATTGTTAATATGGCGTGAGTTGGAGTGGGGGCTTACTGAATGATTTCAGCCATTAACGAACTTGATCTTTATTTTTGCATAAAAAGTTTAAATATCAAGTTTAGTAACGATCAAACAAAAATTATGACCGCTAGAGCGTTAACAGGCAAATAGATATATGTTGAATGGACCTCATTTTCGTTTTCTCCTAATGGACATTTGAGGAAGTTTTTCGAAAATCGTGTCATGTGTACGATCTCAATAGCTGATTTCCCTTAAACCTGCTAAAAGAAGAATCATGCAATCAATGACCCTACTTGGGCTGTGGAGTCCTTGAGTTAGGGTGAGTGAATACCCCATACTACCTAAATATCATAACTACTAATCTCTCCTGTGGCCAGATTTCCCTCGGGGGAAATCTGCTATTAAGGTTGTATTCATAATGGGATCTTCAGCTTGAATGATAACCGAGATATTTGCATTTTTTAGTTTTCGGTCTTCAGTGCACCCCCAAACCTACTCATGTCATATTAACAATAAGCTGTCATGGAGCACTTTATTTGAAACCTAAATGCCAAATACTGTTCTCATTGAACTTTTACGTTTTGAGATAAATGCAAATACGTGAGAAATCTCCTTAGTTAACGCAGCCCTGCCTGCATATATACGATGCATATATAGATATACGAGTATATATATATATATATATATATATATATATCTATATATATAGATATATATGGTGTTGTTATTCTTTTTGGTGTTTTGATCAATCTTGATGAAAAATGCAATAGATATATGCAGAAGATATTAAGTATCTTTAGTCTATCCCTGAAGAAGAGAAAATAAAGATTCTCGAAATATCGGCATAAACTAAGATTTTTTTTTTTTATTGACCAAAACTCCAAAAAGAATAACAACACCATATATAAATATAACATGGTCGAACACATCAACACAATTATATATATATATATATATATATATATATATATATATATATATATATATATTTCCTTTTCTTGAGTAAGATCGATAGACATTTGAAGACGTTTTTCGAAAATTGCACCATGAGTTCATCCCTTAAGGGAAATCTGCTAAAAAGCTACGTTATTATTTCAGGGGAAGAGAAGAAGATGATTTTTAAAATACACATATATATTAAAATTTCTAATTAACTACTGAAAACCTAGATCCCTATTTAATTACACAAAGACAAATTACTCTTTCTATTCAAATGCCGGCCTCGCTAGGGCTCGTCAACTAATCTCTGAAAATATGGAGTGCAGTAAGGCGCACTAATGCCCCACTGTTTGGCTAAATCGACGTGAAAGTAAACATTGTGCCAGGAATAGTTTGTACTCAGGTCAGGAATAGTTTGGCATCTATTCCAGTTTTCAGATGGGTAGAGAAGCCCTCTTCCTCTATCAATTAATTCTAGAGCTAGAAATAATTCTATCTATTTAACACTAGGTTAAGGTCAACCTTGAAGTACAATAGTTTATTAATTATTTAATTGCTTCTAATGTAAATAGAGTTGTGTATACATTATGCAACAAGATAAATATATATTTATTGAAAATTCAATGTAACAAAAACCATATTACCTTTTCCTAAATATTTTTAAATTGAATAGTATTTTTTTATTATACAAACTGAGCTAATGGTTTGATGATATGGCCAAAATTAAATTATTATCGAATTCAGTGTTTAATGTGTTACTTTGCTAAATAATGAACAACAGGAAAACTTAAATAAAGACATTTGAACATTGAATTTTTGTCGGCTGTCAAATGATATACGAGAACATTTTTATCATTGTATTACATATATATGATATCAACCGGTAATTAAAGGTTCGTTGTTTTTTTTTAATGAACATTGGAAAAACCCATCAAGCAGAATCAGGTTTCTGAAATGACACATTGATTATGTCATACGAAATTTCATTTTCAATATCTCCATTAAAGCAATAATAACGGTATTTATTCATTTCATATCACAACATTGCAATAATTAAAATTTATGAAATAATCTTTGTTAGTATATTTTGTGTCTTTACAGAAATACTTACTTCTCACTTACTCACGCTCTAGTGGTCTCAGTTTTTGTTTGATCGTTACTAAACACGATTTTTAACCGTTTCATGGAAAACGTATAATAACTAAGTTAGGTTAGAGGGTAAATAATTGAAATTAGGAATATGTCCTTTATTCCACGTCAAATTGAAAAATTATATAGAACCGATCTTATTGAAAATAAAATCGTTATTTTACTACCATGAATATTTACCGAGATATTTGCATTATTTAGTTAACCGATTCCTCATCCTATCTTCATTTGAAGTACTCAGCCACTGAACAACTCAAGTCAAAAAAACTCCGAAAGTTACTTTAACGAGTACCCCACAGGTCTACTGTAGTTTGGGATAGGATTTCAATGGATTTGCATAATCTATACACATAATCCAGGGACTCATTTTAAGGGTTTGTATGTTTATTTCAGCGATATTTATGTATTGTATTTTTTTTAGTATAGAATTTCGTATATTTTATTTAAAATACCCGTAAAAAAAAATCTTATTTACACTAAAAAATGTAGGTAACCAATTTGAAGAATTTATTACAAACACAAATACTAAGTCAGAATAAAATGTAAATTAGTTTTAAACAAATAATGAACAATGCCTAAAAACCGGTTGATCATTGTGATGTTCCTACCCGTATTTCGGCTGGAGACACATAATCTTCTGACAAGGTCCGTCGTGTTATTCACGTCAGCGAGCACAGCTGACCTATTAGGGCGATTTAGACGATCAAAGTGCTGATCATCAACGGAAGAATAAGAAGGTCAAAACACCTCCACTCTCAACAATTCTTTATCAATTGCAGAGTACGTTCCCCCGTCTTCAGTGCCCAGTGGCATAACACATGTACATGAAGGCATGCAACGTAAATAAATAGTATAAGTCATGTAAAAGGTAACGTCAAGGTATAAAAAGTTAAAAACAAATATATATATATATATATATATATATATATATGTATGTACACAAACGTAATACAAGTTAAAACTTATTAAACTAAGAGCTAAAACAATTACCAATGTTGTGAGCACGATAACATCAACTAAAAAACTCCGTCACACAGGGGCTGCGGAAACAAATGAGTAGGAGTGAGGGTTTAATGAAAGCGGAAAACTATAAAATCCTAATATCTCGGTTAATATTCATGATACAGAAAATATGTGTAGAACAATACTTATAGATCATTTAATTTGCAATAAGATTAGTTCTATACAATTTTTCGATCTGACGTATAGTAGGTAACGGAGATATTTTGAATTTTCAAAATCCCCCCCCCTCACACGATCAAACCAAAATTGCGACCGCTAGAGCGTTAACAGACAAATATATATATATATATATATATATATATATATATATATATATATAATTTTGAATGAACCTCATTTTCGTCATATCCTGGGTAGGATCGGTGGACATTTGGGGAAATTTTTAAAAATCGCGTCATGAGGTACGACCTCAATTGCGATTTTCCTTAAGGCCAATCTGCTAATATAAATAACCTTTTGCAACTTGACATTACCTTTTATTTGACTTATATTATTTATATATGCCGCATGAGTTTATATATATGTATTGTATTTGTTATGTCACAGAGCACTGAAGATGGGGCGGGGCGGCTCGCCCCGAATTTACTCAGCAAGTAATAAAGAATTGTTAAGAGTGGAGGTGGTTTGACCATCTTATTCTTCCGTTCATGATGGATTTCCAACAGCTTCATTGCTGATCATGAAATGTGTTGTTTTTTAGCAGATTTCCCTTAAGGGAAATCAGCTATTGAGGTTGTACTCATGACGGGATTTTCGAAATTTTTCTTCTGGCAAGGGTTACCAAAAAAAAAAAAATTGATTTCCGTGCAAACTTTATTGAAACAGCCCTACATGTTTCGTGGCTTTCTTGTCACCTTTTTAGGGGCTATCCCTATATGATATTTTGAATCAATAATTTAAGGAGAAGAATGTTGAGAACTCTCATGCGGGAGCGGAAGATGACGGGAGTCTAAACAGTTAATTGAGTTTACTTATTTCCTGTGAAATGCTGGTATTACTGGAAGTGATTTCTTCTGAGATTTACTATCACGAATATAAGCTTACGTGCAAAACTATGCTTAAACTATATGTACTCGGATTGGTTTTTGAAAGGAAATATGTTCAGTATAGATGGTATTTAATTGTAATAAATGCTACTCATGATTATGGTTTGAATTATTGAAAAACTGTGAGTCAAAAAGTGTAGAGGAATAGATTAGGAACACATTTTCATTTATTCTTCAAAACTAAAATTTTTATTCTATTAATCCCCAAAAGTTACCCTTCAGGATTGGCTATTTCGGAAAATCATTACGTCGTATAGGGGAGTGTGCACATTGAAGTCTTGCTATAAAAATACCATCATTAGTCAGTCATAGTGGGCGGCTAACGGATGAAGTGACTTTCCCGCCAAAAGGTAGTTCGGCCGTTTCATTAACTGCTCGGCTCTCGTGAAATTTCTCTATTGTAAAACTTCACGTGGGAAATCTGCTTAGTTTACACAGCCCCTGCGTGACGGACTTTTTTTTTATGTGGGCCGAGTTCGAAGTTAGGGTTGATCGGGGGTGGGGGTTGATGCGGCTGCGGAGGGCGCAAGCTCCAAGATAGAGAGCGAGAGGGAGGGGGCCAACCAGCAGAGAGCTCTCACTCAGCCGAGCTGCACTACTCCCTCTCCCATCTCACTCTCTCGCTCACTCTCTCACCCTCTCTCACTCCCACTCTCTCTCCCTCTCTCTCTCACACACATACACTGTCCCTCCTCTCTCTCTCTCACTCAGCTGATATGATGGTGCGCCCCTCCCCCTGGTCCCCTCTCTGCTCATGCGCCGGCTGGCGGGCCCCCTCGCATTCCTGATCCACTTCTCTCAGTGTCAAGGTCGCCTCTCCGCCTTCACTCCTTCAAGGTCAGTGTCACATTTTATCTACACACTCACTTTCAATATAAAGTCACTACCAAAAGCACTCTCAGACCCCTCAAGCACCCACACAGTCGACGAAAAAGTATCTGATCAGCTGGACGAAACTTTACAACTCCCAGAAAATAAATGTCCGTCATGCAGAGGCATGTGTAGAATTTTTGTACCTTATACCTAATTATTTGGACAGGGTTATATTGCTTGAATTGAAGAGGATATTAACACTGATGCCCTGTTACATCCTATATAGGCACGATTAGTGAGTGGCCTTTGTTCTTGGAGCCCTTATCAGTTTCACGTTGAGCGCTCTAGGTGGTCAGTTAATTGATTAGAAACTTAATTATTGATAAACTAAATCAGGTTAAGTGGGCCACAAACTAACAGTGTAGGGCATTTAGAATGGCACACTACCATTGCTTTTAAGAAAAAGTCCGTTGCCCAGGGGCTGCGTTAACTAAGCAGGTTTCCCAAGTGAGTCACGTATTTGTATTTATCTCAAAACGTAAAAGTTCAATGAGAACAGTATTTGGCATTTAGACTTCAAATAAAGTGCTTCATTACAGCTTATTGTTAATATGACATGAGTAGGATTGGAGGTGTACTAAAGACCGAAAACTAAAAAAACGCAAATATCTTGGTTAACCTTCCGCTGGTAACATTACTTTGGCACCTTAGAAAGGTAACATGGGGTGGCGAGTCGCCCCAAGGGATTATTTAATCAATAAAGGAGATTAATGTTAACACAATGACTTATTTACATTTTGATATTTATATTAAATTATTATTAATACAATCGACAACTGAAAAATGAAAAATATATTGAAAAATCACTACTTGATGCAGTTGCTACTCACTTACTTGCGATGCTCGCTGCACGTAGGTTTTCCGCATTTCCTGCAGGCAGTTTTCACTTTTTTGTCATTTGCTCGTGTGCATAGATTTAATTTTCACGACGAATACATATTTTCAGGTTTGTAAATTGAACATTTCATTCAACTATAGTTGGGTCAATAAGTAAGTTTAGGGCATCAAGTTCAGATGTGATGTTTGAATAGGGTTTTACTCGAGGGATTTTTACAATATTATGGGCTTGTTCTGGTTGGTTTAGGTGGTTTCAATGACCATACATGACCATTTTCACCTTTTACAGTGTCCGAAGACGATGACGTTTCTGAAGAGTATCCTTTTATTATGTCATCAACATCACTTTCTTCCTGTAGGATATCTTCTTCACCACTCGAATCATCACCAGAATTTACTTTGCTTTCATTCTCTAGACACTCTTTCACAAATGCGGCAAAATTTGGGTCATTAACATTGCAGGAATCCTCTTTATGCAAATAAATGTTAAAAAAATTCTTCAACCGAGAAAGGTAAGAGGGGTTACTTAGTCACCCTAAGCACATGTTAAACCAAGTAAACAGGCTCTGACAAGAGGGCCAGCACTCTTAATCGAACAGTACTAATACGAAGTGAGATTAGCAAGCGACTAATGTTTGCCCTACCACGTCAACCAACAAAACATAAAAAAAATAAATCTAAGTGGGGTGACGCGTCACCCCTCTTACCAGACCCTCGGAAGGTTAATAATCAAGATATTGAAAAAACGTATATAACTGCATTTATAGAAGATTGCATTTACAATATGATTGATTCTATACAATTTTTCGATCCGATGTATAATAACGGAGATGTTTCGAATTTTCAAAATGCTCCCTCTCTAAATCCCTCCCCCCTCCCACTGGTCCGATTTTAGCCCTTAACGAACTTGATCTTTGTTTATTGTTATTTACGTCCATTTTATGCAACTATGGCTAATCGGGACGGGTTATCTACAGGTTACCACCCTTTCCTAATCAGGGTGGGCCCCAAGGAATTTATTTAATGAGTCCGTCACTAAATTGTGAACTTGGTCTTTATTTTCATATAAAACGCTTAAATATCAAATACAAACTACGCCCACAGAGTTTGCATATATATATATATATATATATATATATATATATATATATATATATATATATTTATATCAATTTCTACCCATCAAGTTGGTATTTAGGCTTTAAATAATGTGCTTCATAATGGTACATCCTGCAAACAATATGATATGAGTAGGAGTGTAGGTTTAGTGAAGACTGAAAACTAAAAAATGGAAATATCTCGGTTAATAATCAAGATAGAGCAAACTCGTACATATCAACATTTATCGAGCGTTACATTTTCAATAAGATTGGTTTTATAATATTTTTCGATCCGACGCATAGTAACCGAGATATTTCGAATTTTCGAAATTCCCCCTTCCCAATGGTCCGATTTCAGTTATTAACGAACTTTCTTTTTACATAAAACGATTAAATATCGAGTTTGGTAACGGCCAGGCAATAGTTTCGACCGCTAGACCGTTAACAGACAAATATATATATGCCATTCTGAACGGACAGTATTTTCGTTATATCCTGAGTAGGATCGATGGACATTTGAAGAAATTTTTGGTAAATCCCATCATGAGTACAACCTAAATAACTGATTTCCCCTAATGGAAACAGGTAAAATCAGATTAAAATTATTTCCTTTTTGTCGAAATAAATAAAAAACTAAAAAAAACAAAAAAAAAACACGATTTGTTCAATACAGTAGTATTTACACTCTAAAGAAATCTATTTTGCATAAGGTATTTGCATTTAAATTGAACTCCTCTTGTTAGAGCAGCGTCAAGTGAATAAAATCAAAATACATTACTTTGACCTTTACATGTCTTAAAGAGGATGATTACTACTACATTTTGGCCAATTCGTATCTTGTCCAATATTTAAATCTGATGATTATTCCCTAATGGGAAATCAGTTATTTTATAATTAATAGAAATTTTGGACGGAATACAACGTCTTTCAATAATACAATTATTAATATTTTTTTTTAAAAAAGTCTACCACACAGGGACTGCGAGATTTTTCACAACAAACTGAGCAATCTCTTACATACTGGAATGGCACATTGGTCATCTCGTGTCACTATATATTCTCTATGAGTGGACGGAATTTTACACCTCTTTGAAATTTCAGTTTAATATTTTATTGCGGTAATAAAAAGATTTTTTTTTTTTGAAATTCAGTGTTACAATCTAGAGAATTGTATTTTAGATTGCATTTTCCTAAGCATTTACTTTATTTAGTTAAAATTCATTTGTTAGAGCAACGGCAAGTGTGAGTACACACACTCTTGATTATGTACTGAAAAATATCATTAAGTCAGATGACATACTTTATTTGAATACGAAACAGTTAAGAAATAAAAATAGGGCAAATAGAAAAAAAATCGTTAAAGGCCATCGAAGACACCATCTCAAAAACTAATCTTGGATCTATTTAGAGTTACTTTAAGAGGTCTAACGTTCATTGTATCTGCAAGAAGAAAAAAGTGCTTAAGGTACACAAAAATATGTAGAAAAACGGGTTCTAGTTATCATTATGATATTACATTAATTATAAGTAGGTCTATTGCCAGGAAAGTATGGAGAATATTAATTGGAAGCCGTATTCCTTTTTATGAATGGTGAGTATCTCTTTTGATTGAAAAACGCTATTATGAATCCAATATTCGTTGCCGTTTATTGAAATAAAAACAGCTGCATTGTCCTAGAAAAATGAGTGGGGTTAATGTCTGTTCTTATTTATATAATTATATTAATTATATTTAATAGCAGAGTTGCAAATTTTCATATATTTTGTTCAAAACGCGTTTATGCCAATACGTTAGCAGCATTTTAGGTATCGAGTCGGATATTTTGATCCTGAGAATACACGCAGAGTAGCATTTTCGGCACACATTCACTATCTTTGTAGATAATTTCCCTAAAGTATTCAAAATTCTTTTATCCAGCTGGTACAAATTGTACTCATGCAATTTTTATTTAGGCATTCTGTTCTTTAGCAAACTCACTCCAAAAAAAAAATATCTACAAGCACCCAGATGTATATGGTAACACATAGAAGAATTAGTGCAGTAAGAACAATGTCTGTACGAAGAGAGTACCCACTTTTTACCAACTCTGTAATTTTTCCAAAAGCCAAATGTATTCAAAACATCCATATTTATACTTCAGTATACTAGATATCATGCCAAATGAAACAGATTTTCTATACTTTTTTAGACCATGTATATCGCAGTTTAACTCTACATTCACTACCCATGCCAACGCAATCCCAAAAGCAGTCAATATACCTAAATTATGCACTCAAGTTTAGAAGTGTTTGTGAAACCACAGAGACATTCCATATAGATTCGCTTTATGAAACTCACATAATACTGAGATGGATAGACTAAACACGGACAAGTATTCATACAGCATGGCGAATGTATAAACCTCCAAGAACACATTTTGTCTAGTCCATATCACACCTTGTCTATGGCAGAAAAGAAAAAGTCCGTCACGCAGGGGCTTCGTAAACTAAGCAGGTTTCCCATGTGAAGGTTTACAATAGAGAAATTTCACGAGAGCCGAACAATTAACAAAACAGCCAACCTATCTTTTGGCGGGAAACTCACTCATCCGTTATCCGCCCCGATCTCATAAAATGCAAATATCTCGGTTAATATTCAAGATAGAGAATAAATGTATATATCAATATTTATAGTACATTTGATTTTCAATAAGATTGATTCTATACAATTTTTCGATCCGACGTATAGTAACGGAAATATTTCGAATTTTAGAAAATCCTCCCCTCTAAACTCCCCCTCCCACTGGTCCGATTTCAGCCATTAACGAACTTGATCTTTCTTTTTACATAAAACGACTAAATATCGAGTTTAGTAACGATCAAACAAAAATTGCGACCGCTAGAGCGGTAACAGACAAATATATATATATATATATATATATATATATATATATATATATATATATATACAGTTTTGAACGGTAGGAGGTAGGATCGATGGACATTTGAAGAAAAATTTCGAAAATTCCGTCATGAGCACAACCTCAATAGCTGATTTCTCTTAAGGGAAATCTGCTAAAAACACAGTAAGTTGAGGTAGCAGCAATGTATTCCAATGTCTAAGCTACTTAAGACGTATCTACTTAATTTTTTTGTGGTTCTTTTAATTATATTATTCATTGAAGCAGTTTAATGTTACAGCAGCAGAAGAAAGCAAGGAATCGAGTTAACTGAATACATTTGACAACCATTATTTGATCATAAAAGAAAACATTTAGATATTTATTTATAACTGATAAATACTGATACAAAGGAAATAGACGGTCATGCAAAACTCTTTGTACTCCTGCCTGGAATGTACCAAAAATAATACCATATCCCTACATTAATATATGCAGGAGACAAGAAACTCTCAATAGAACTACAAATAAATCAACTCAAATTAGAGGCAGTTCTATTAACACAAATGTGCTTACTAGGAACAAAAAGATGGTGAAAAACTAGTTACTTAGTTTATTGATATCAGTTCCGCATATATAAGGAAATTAAAAAATACAGCGTGGTCATTTCTCATTTTGTGTACTGTTTATCACTACTCTGTAAGCAATCTTATTTTTGCCTCTGCAATTCTAAAGAGCAATATTGGTTAAATACAGAAATGTTTGCATTTCAAATTAACAACATTTTGAATTACGTATTTCGAAATGCATTACTAGATTAACATGTTCTCTCCATATATTTGACAATGTTTGATAAAATACATAGAACTAGACTTAAAGACATAGATTTTGAGTCATCATGACTAATTTTAGTTGCTGATTCAGTTTTCTTGGAGGTGAGGTAATTTAATTATGATGAACATCTTTCTTAGTCCGGCTGAGTAAGGAGGAGTGAACCAGTTCCCACTAGCCTAAGTAGCATAAATTAGACTTGAATAATTAATAAAATGTAACTAGTCACCTTCAATGAGTATTAAAAACACTGTTTACATTAAGCGAGAATGTATGCAGTTATTTCTTGTCCCTTTTTCCAGAATATTTACTGTCCGAGTCAAAATTCACTTCACGTATACAGTGTAGTCATTTCGAAAAATAATCAAAACGCTCAGATTTGAACGTGTTATTTGATTTGAGCAATAAGAAGAATGTTATAATCACTGTAATACTTATAGCAAGTGTTGATTCAAAAATTCTGTTTCTAAGCCTATAATAGTTATTTATTATACAAGTGACGAAAGTAGATCATTTTACAACTCGAGTGAAACGTTTACCCACACGAGCGAAGCGAGTGTGGTAATTTCACGAGAGTTGTAAATTCTACTTTCGTCACGAGTGTAATATTAATTTGTTTCTGTAATCGTTTAATACATGATCAGATCTAACCAGAATATGAACAAAATTAGGATGTTGTGAAGATTATGGTATGTTGTTGGTAGGTTATAAGCATGGTTGTGAAAGGTTATAAGCATAGTTATAAAACAACTAGTGATGATTGTGAAGTAGTGCAGTTATAAACAAGTGCAGGTTATAAACAAGGAAGGTAATTATTATTATATTTAAATTTTAAAATATATTGATTATTTCCACCAATAATTCATTTACATTTCAATTTATTTTGTTAAAATAAATTCTTACAATGTTAAGAAACATTTAAAAGCATTTAATTTCCAACTTCAAATTATTTTTTAATTTATACTTATTACTAATTAAGAAGGCAATTCACTTTCTTCACTTGTGAAGGAAGTGATTACTTTCTTCACTCTATTGCAAAATGTTTCACTTTCTTCACTCATTTCAGTTTAGTAATGTTACCATTATTCAACGATTACAGAAAAAAGTCTTTACCAACACCCAGTTGTAGGAGCATGTGCTCAATAAAAAGGATCTTCCTATCACAATAATGCTTCCCGATTAGTGTCGCATTTTATTTACACATCGACTTTCTACGTATATTTATCTTTGTATTATACAAAAGGTATAGACCAACGACCAACTTTCCTCAGTACTTATGCACCTAAACGCGCATTCACCCTGTACTTACACAATCACGATCTTCCATTCCTAATGTCACATTTCACTTCTCATCAACACCTTCACTTCCTATTCAGAGTTACTCCGAAAATAACCAACGAATTATGTTAAGTACACTAATCTTCAAGACATACTTTCATACGTATACGGATTTGACCACCAGAAGAATACTGAATGTCTTGAGCACAGAAAGCCATATTCAGAAAACAGTACAAGTGCTTGAATTGATCTGATTATGTTATTGAAATCCTTGTAGCAGAGGTCGTAAGAATTCTGTTCGCTATCTAGCTCTCACCCAATTTATCTTGTGTACCTTACTAGAATGAGAGCACCATGCATTTTCGACATTTTAAAATTGCCCTTAAATACTTGTTTCATCAAAAGAAATAGTTTTTAAAAGTGTAAGCAAATTCTCAACTATCCATAGCCTCCGCTAAAACTAAAATTAATTGCCAAGAAGTTGAAATTATTTTTCTTCAAGGATTTGAAACATTTTTTATTGCTTTTATTTTACTTCCTTCTACGAAGTAAAGGAAGTATTGTAATTTCGAAAATTTTCGATTTTCAACGGAATCAACCGTTTTTGGTCTCAATGAATTAATTTTGACTAGTTCCGGCGGATCGTCTGTACTGGCCTCGCATAATTCCAAAACGGCTACCATTGGAATGCTGAAAATTCATTTTCCGGATTGTTCTCTGTTGAACGAAATCGGCTAAGTAGAATGAGGGGGGGGGGGGGGGAGTCAAAACTAACCACTAAAAAAAACCTAATTAGTAATGCAATTTTTAAGTGATAATTAATTACCAGGTTGGGCAGAAAGAACCAGAAATTCCACATTAATACATTGTAAACGAAGAGTTACAGGCTTTTTTTAATATCCTAGGAATTAATGTGGGCCTCCGTCAGTCAGACTTAATATGGATAAGTAATGATTCAGATAATAAATACTAACTGTGGGAAATTGCTGTCCACATTTGTGCCATTTTCCTCATCTGCAAACTAAACGAGAATTCGTAAATGTATGCACATCTATTCAACATGGAGTGCAAACAGCAAAAAACTCATTTCCCACTGTCGGAATTAATAATTATCTTCTAGACCCTACAATCATTGAAGTACCTTGGCTTATACCATCAACTTGGATCATTCCAGCCTCTCCCTTAATACTAGAAAATCATCTAAGTCTTCCTATGCTTATTTAAGCCACCTGACAGATGATATGTGATAGCATCGTATCACGTATCCCACTTACTTCTGCATCAAATTATTGCTGGAGTTGCATATAATGTCTTCTTAGTCTGCAGGGTTTCATTTTGTCTACGAGTATATATCCTAACCACCCCATCTTATAATTATCTCATTTCTCAGACCAACAACACTCCCCTATTAGCAGATTTCCCATAAGGGAAATCAGCCATTGAGGTCGTACACATGACGCGATTTTCAAAACTTTCCTTCAAATGTCCATCGATCCTACCCAGGAAATGACGAAAATGAGATTCGTTCAAAATGATATATATATATATATATATATATATATATATATATATATATATATAAATATATATATATATAAATATATATATATATATATATATATATATATATATATATATATATATATATATATATATATATATATATATATATATATATATATATATATATATGTCTCTTAACGCTCTAGCGGGAGCAATATTTGCTTGGCCGTTACCAAACTCGATATTTAAACGTTTTATGTAAAAATAAAGATCAAATTCGTTAATGGCTGAAATCGGACCAGTGGGAGGGGGAAGGGGATTAGAGAGGGGAGGATTTTCGAAATATCACCGTTACTATACGTCGGATCGAAAATTTGTTTAGAATCAATCGTATTGCAAATTAAAGTTACTTTAAATATTGGTATATACATTCGTTCTCTATCTTGAGTATTAACCGAGTTATTCGGATTTTTATTAAGTTTGTGCGGATATGGGACGAGATGAGATCGGCTAACTTCGGTTCTAGTCATGATTTCCCTCCCAAAAGCTAGTTCGGCTGTTTCCGTAACTGTTCGGCTCTCGTTAAATTTCTCTGTTGTAAAACTACACGTGGGAAATCTGCTTAGTTTACGCAGCCCCTGCATGACGGACTTTTTTTCCTTCGTAAGAGTCTAGGTCACCTATGTGACAGAAGATTTTATTACCATTTAATGCCATACTCCATTTCTAAATAATTTCTTGAAAAGGAGTACATTGAAATATGTGCCCATTGCAGCATAAATTTAAATTACTATGTTATTGCTTTCCGAAAACTTTTCTCCCTAATATTGTAACATATTGGGTTGTCCAGAAAATAATGCAGGATTTTAAGTTTTCATTAAAATACCCCTCGGTATAATTAACTGTTTACATTTACAGGTTTACTCATGTGTATGAATGTCAACACTTATTAATCCTCTTCCAAATGATATTGTTTGTTTACCTCTGTAGCATTCCGCTACTTGGAATTAATTCAGTCATCCTTATAATGTCAAAGCGTGAATATCGTACGATTTTCTTTTACGAGTTTACACTCGGCCGAAGCGGAGCCCAAACGGCCAGAAACATTAACCAAGTCTGGGGCGAGGGTAGTGTTAATGAGTGCACTGTGCAAAGGTGGTTCAAAAAATTTCGGGAGGGAGATTTCAGTCTTGAAGACGAAGAAGGTCGTGGAAGGCCTTCCTCTCTTAATGATGATGTTCTTCAATCTGTGGTGGAAGAAAATCCCAAAACAACTGTTCGAGAACTTGCAGAGCAACTTAAAGTGAGTAAAACGACCGTCTCTAACCACCTCAAGGCGATTGGAAAGGTGAAAAAACTCGAAAATTGGGTTCCACACTCATTAAACGATCGTCAAAAAAATCAGCGCTTTGATGTTTGTGCATCACTTCTTTGTCGAAACAAAAATGACCCATTTCTGGCCAGAATTGTTACATGTGACGAAAAGTGGATTCTCTACGATAACACTAGACGTTCTGGACAGTGGCTCGACAAAGGAGAAGCTCCAAAACATTTTCCAAAGCCCCCAACTCATCAAAAGAAGGTCATGGTTACGGTATGGTGGGCTTCATTTGGTTTAATACACTACAGCTTCTTAAATCCTGGCGAAACCATCAATGCTGAATCTTATTGTAACCAAATTAACCCTAGAACTACCAAGGGGGGGGCTCCTCGAGCCCACAACTTTTGGTTTTTGTTCCCTACCACCCAATTTTAATGGGATATTTTTGATATTTTATGTATTCCTCAGAAAAACATCCTAGAGTGAGGGCATAACAATAAAATTAAATAAAAAAATTTCTATGTTGAGAAAAAAAATTTTTTTTGACGTGTGGGCTCGAGGAGCCCCCCCCTTGGCAATGCAAGGGGTAGTTATACACTTAAGTACCAAGGGGGGGCTCCTCGAGCCCACTGATATTTAATACTACTTTTAACTAGTAATTCAAGTGTTATTAATTATATTGCTCAAATAATAATTACTTTGATGTAATTTTAACATACACAAACCTTCTCAAGTTTTTTTTTTTCTCAAAAAGAAATATATATATTCTCCCCAAATAATTTTTTTTCATATAAAAATATATTACTGAGATGGTTATAATTATTGCTCCTGATAGGTACTTTTTTAGAAAAGAGAAGATTTTCTAGGTTGTTGCCAACTAGGGGAACAGTTAGTCCATACTGCATCCTGGATAAACACTCGGAAAAAAAATTATTGTTCAAAAGCACCGATAATTGCATTACGAATCTGATAATTATATTTTCTTAAATTATTATTCTATTATAATGTTATAATAACTTAGATATAAATAACTTTTTATTTTAACAAGGTTTAGATGTGTTCCTCCAGTAGAATAAAATTACATTTAATTTAAAGTCATCCTTTTTTCCCCATCCGAACTTTTTTTTTTAATTTATTTTTATTTTTGTATGTAATTTTTTTTTTAAATTTTTTTTTTCACAGGTGTCATAAGAAACGTTCATTAAACATAATCCAATAGAAATAAAAATTTTAAAAAAATTATAGAACCAAAATAAAAGGTTTTTAAGGTTGTGGGCTCGAGGAGCCCCCCCCCTTGGTAATCCATGCGACCTGGGAGAGGTCGGTAATACTAGGGTTAATACCATGCATCAGAAATTGGCAGTAATGAATCCCTCGCTGGTCAATCGGAAAGGGCCCATTTTGTTGCATGACAACGCTCGACCACATGTGTCACGTGTAACGTCACAAAAATTATTGGAGCTTGGCTATGAAACTTTGCCTCACCCACCCTACTCTCCGGACCTCTCGCCTACTGACTACCATTTTTTTAGACACCTGGACCTCTATTTACAACACAAAATATTCAAAAATCAAACGGAACTGGAAAATGCGTTTTTTGACTTTATCAATTCTAAAAAATCTGAATTCTATTCAGACGGTATTAATAAGTTACCAACACGTTGGGAGAAATGTGTTGAAAGTATGGGAAATTATTTTGATTAAAGAACATTGCTTTAAAGTAACTAGTTTTTTTTTTTTTGTTTGATACCAAAATCCTGCATTATTTTCTGGACAACCCAATAGTATTGGGTTGTAAAATAAGTTCGTAGCGTTTATCACTATTTTAACTTAATCCTCTCTGTGTTCATAAAATCATGTTTACCTGGTCAATAATGTTTAGATATTCTAAAAAAGGTTTAGTTAAGGTACCTTTATACATCAGTTTCAACGGAGGTTCCTTATCTTTAAGTGGTATGCTTGCTCAAAATGGAAGAGGAAAGCAAAGGCATACTTTTCCATCAGGATGCCCGTCCTCATGTGTCTTTGGAGACCTGTCAGAAATTATTGGAGTTTCGCTGGGATGTGATCATCCACCCATCCTATTGACCAGACGTTGCCCCGACAGATTTTCACTTACTTCGGGCCTTTCAAAACTCTCTTATCTCTTTAATTCGCTCGAGGGCTGCAAAACGCACATAGAGGCGTTCATTGCTCAAAAATCTGGCAAGTTCTGGGAGGACGGAATTTAAAAATTACCGGAGAGCTGGCGGCAACATGTCATAGATAAAAACGTCCGTCACGCCGGGGCTGCTTTAACTAAACACATTTCCCACGTGCGCCACGTATTTGCATTCATCTCAATACGTAAACGTTCAATGAGAACAATATTTGGTATTTATGCTTCAAATAATGTGCTTCATAACGTAACACCCTACTGTCAATATGACATGAGTAGGAGTGTAGGTTTACTGAAAACCGAAAACTAAAAAAATGCAAATATCTC
Organism: Riptortus pedestris; assembly: GCA_019009955.1. NCBI lineage: Eukaryota > Metazoa > Arthropoda > Insecta > Hemiptera > Alydidae > Riptortus > Riptortus pedestris. The sequence continues at coordinate 61,684,259 of CM032233.1, read as the reverse complement.
GGTTAATAAACAAGATAGAGCAGGGGCTTAGGTTAGCCATGTGAGCTAAAGCGTTGACCTTAATCTCACATGGTAAACCTAGAGTGGCGAGTTCGATTCTTGCCTGGGCAAAGGAAATTATTTGGTGACGAAATTCATTAAATAACATCCTAAATCCCACCCTGGCTAGAAAAGGGTGGTAATCTGAAGATAACCCGTCCCAATTAGCCTGAGTTGCAAAAAGTGAACCTTAATAAACAATAGTAATAACAAGATAGAGCAAACACGTACATAGCAACATTTATCGTTCATTACATTTTCAATAAGATTGGTTATTTAACATTTTTCGATTCGACGCATAGTAAGCGAGATATTTCGAATTTTCGAAATTCCCCACTCCCACTGGTTCGATTTCATTCATTAACGAACTTTCTTTTTACATAAAACGATTAAATACCGAGGTTTGTAAGGATTAAACAAAAATTGCGACCACTAGAGCGTTAACAGACAAATATTTTTAGTTTTTAACGGACCTCATTTTCGTTATCTCATGGGTAGGATCGATGAACATTTGAAGAAATTTTTCGAAAATTGCGTCGTGAGTACGACCTCAATAGCTAATTCCTCAATGGAAATCTGCTTAAAATGGGCCATATATATTTGATTAAAAATATTTACAAGAATCACCAGTAAAAAATGCTACGAACGTATTTTACAACCTATTACAACCCGAAGGCGGGAACCATCCCCCTCACCCGAAATGATAAAATATCTCAGCCGGTCTGGACCGATTCTATGTTCTTTTGCATTTTGCCGTCGTTGTGGAAGCTTAGCCCTAATCCCCTACCCACTCCCACACATTATTCAACTGCACCGGCCACCTCCCAAATTGCATTTCCACCCATCAGTACAACCTCAGACTACGCCAAATACTGTGGATTTGGTACTACAACTATTAGTTTTAATTCTTCAAGTAGTCTTGTTTCAGTTGAAGCTTTTAACGTCTCAAAGCAATCTGAGACGCCCTCATTGGTTATGAGTTTACTCACATATTATATTATATTCAATAAAATAATTCTAATTGCGATATACATTTTAAACAAATTCCAACATCGTTACCTAATTACCTGCTCTTTCGTTTCTTCAATATTTACAACGAGACTCTAAATTAGCAAAAGAAGCCACCTTCCATTGAGCTTTTAAACTTTTTGAAAGAATAATCAAATTTATGGAGTAAGTCTATCATATATAATGGGGGAGGAGGGAGCAAGGATCGTAAAGAGAGGTCGTAAAAGAAACCCGTAAATATCTCCCTTTCTACCCATCGGGTCGAAAAGTGTTAAAGTACATAATCTTTAGTTGGGTTTACGATGAATGAAAATATTCATTGCGTCTCCTCTTTATCCCTCTCATCTATAAAAACCGATTTTCCTGGTTACAAAATGGTTAACATGCCGGTTACCAACCTGCAAATTTAAAATGAAAATGTTGTTTTCACAGTTTTGGGGATAACAAAGTTTTTAGAGGAAAAGTTAAGCAAGTACATAATCCTAATCACTAAATAATACATTGTCTAAATTTCAGAGAACGTTATTTTTGTATAAACATTTAATACCATCTATATGACATCGTTAATTGCAGAGTCAAATATGTTATTTTGACGTATTATAATTAGGAAGGTCTTTGTCTTAATGTTTGTCACGACTTTGAGGTTATATTTTATATTGACAGTAATATGTCATTTCCATTTTCCTTACACACGTTTTACTAAAACGAAAAGTTTAATTCCATTTATATCAAATTCCTGCTTACCTATACATTTATAGGTCTCATCGATTTTCATCAAGTCACAACTAACAAATCAATATTTAAAAAAAATAAAATATGTCTGGAAAGTATTCGTTATTAAATCCAACTACAACTATACTGAAATGAACTGTCTATTATCATATTTTCTCTATTTTCAAAATTGTATGTAATATTCTAGTGTCGCTCTCTTTCCCCCACTCTTCTATTGCACCGGGCACTTTCTAAATTGCATTTCCATCCATCAAAACAACCTTTTTAGCAAATACAGTATATTTGGCACCACTATTTATTCATCGAATTGTCATTTCCTATCTTAAAAAAAAAGAAAACAAGTAGTCTTGCTTAAGTTGAAGCTTTTCCTCCACCCGAGATACTCTCACTGGTTATGAGTTTACAAATAATTTTTTCATTACACATACACACACACACACACACACACACACACACACACACACAGACACGCGCGCTCGCGAACACAGAATCACACTTTTGTTATCTAATTTTTGGAACTGCTTACTCGTCATCATTCATCACACAATATATCACGGCTTTGTATATTTATTTTTTTGGTACTCCCGTATTTTTATTTATTTATTTTTTTTGAGAAGAACCAAAGCTCTCCAATGTCAGTGATTGTTTTTGGCATTTGGCATTCCATGGTGCTCTTAACTCTGACTGTGCATTTCAAAACAGATGCATTGGAATTCACATCACGACCCTTCTTGAAAGCATTAAAAGTTTCTGTGGTCATGCGGAGAAAAATAGTGCAGCCATTCGTGCTTCACGTAAATTATACTTCTACATTCAGACCTTTATCTATAGTGGAAACTTCTTCTTTTCATTCTATTTCTTTTCTGGGATTTTATATTCCTAATATTTATTCATTTTTTTGTTTTACACTTTTTTTCTTTTGTGTTTATTTGTTGTAGATTTTTATATTAGTCCTTTAACGCTAGAGCGCTCGCAATTTTTGTTTGATCGTTACCAAACTCAAAACACATTTTATGTAAAACTAAAGATACTGTTATTTAATGGCTGGAATCGGAAGGGTGGGGGTGAGGGTTTAGAGGGGGATTTTGAAAATTTTATGTTATACGTCAGAATCTGAACACTTTAAAGAAATTTTGTACTGTGCACATTGTCTCTATTTCGAATATTAACTCAGATATGTGCATTTTTTAAATTTTCAGACCTCAGTAAACTCCAATTTTCGCCCCACGTTAACAATAACCCAATATTACGCCCTATTCCAAGCTTAAATACCAAAAATTGTTTTCAAAAGCCCTTCACTATGTGAGAAATTTTTTATGATGACATCAATTAGGTTTTTATGTTTTAAACTTGATCTTTAACCTTTAAATCGATATATAACATTTTCATTCAAAACTAAAGTTCATAGTCGGTAATGGCTGAAATCGGTTCAGAGATAGGGTTGGGGGCTTTAGATAGGAAGAAATTCGAAAACTAAAAATATCTTCGTTAATATGAGTCGTTTCGATAAATGTTCAAGGACAAGTCTTGTTAAACTATTGATGATCTACAATTGTTGTTCTATATACAATTTGTCCTAGCTCAAGTAATAAGGTTTTCGTACTTTCTTTTCAGCGTTCATTAAACTACCACTTCCACTCATCGGATTTTCACTTGGAAATAGGAAATATATGATGAGGAGGATTATAGGGGGGTCGAACCATCTCGTGGAAAATATGCGATCATTATAGTTAGAACGATAAGACTAAAATTTCGAAATATACATATAAAATTTAGAACAGACCTCTTGTTTGTCATCTCCTAGGTAGGATCGATGGACATGTCAGGAAACTTTTCGAAAATCTCGCCATGAGTACAACCTCAATAGCTGATATTCCTTAAAGGAAACCTGGTTTTAAATATATGCCAATGGTATTGAGTTTTTTTGTTGTTACGGGCAAACGTGTAATGAAACAAGCCATCCGACTAGAAACGTAAAGGGTTTTATATTTATGTTTTAAAAAGATCGGATGGCTAGAGAGGAGTGGGGCCTGACCTCGAAGGGGACTGGATGCAATGCCAGCCCGTGGCCTTGACAATGAAAAAAGCCACCTAACAACTAGAGCCGGAAGTGCAGCATCACAAGCTTCGCCGCTGTTAAAATGTAAAACCTTTACCCGCCTTTTAATGTTTCCAATGTTTTAACACGGTTTATGTATCGTTATATCAAGGCAAACCGGTTGTGAGATTGTAATGGACAATTATTGTCTCTTAGGACGTGCCCGATCGCTAAATTAAACTGGCAGAATTTCAACTTATTCATCACACGTTTATGCGTGTGTATATTACTTGTGTTTAGCAGCGAGGCACGTTAACCAGATCTACGTTTAAACTGATTTTTATGTAAATAGTATATCTGATGAATTTCGAAAGAAAACTTCAATTTATTGTTAAATTAGTAAAATTGATTAAGACAAATGTTAATTTTAAATTGTAGACTTTCTTCTCTTTATATGCTAATTTTTAGTGTTTCAGTATCACTTTGATTTTTCTTTTTCTTAAAAAAACAAAAAAAGTAACATACTCAGAATGATTACAAAACATGAGAGTTGTTCAACACAGGCAAATTTTTCTCTGTGGTTTTTAGCAGATTTCCCTTCAGGAAAATTAGCTATTGAGGTCGTAATCATAACGCGATTTTTAAAACCGTTCCTCACAAGATCGAACCTGCCCAGGAGATGACGAAAATAAGGTCAGTTCAAAATTATATACATATATGTGTGTATGTACATACGGAAACCTTCCGAGGACGATTATCGGTGGGATGATTTTCCAAATTTCCCTTAATCTTTAGCCATATTCTCAATTAAAAACACTGAACTTTAACATGATGACAGGGCCAATATCCAAAGACCTTAATAGTTAATATTAATAATATAACAGAATTATTTATGAATTTACATTTCACCTGTTTCTATTTACTACTTCTTTCCTTTCAACCAGATGTCGGCACTTGATCGATATTTTTGTATGCTCAGACAGAATAACGTCCCAAGCACGTTAAATTTTCTATTTTTTGCCATTTACCTAGGTATAATGAAGTCGACATTTGAAGAAAACTTTAAAAATCACTTAAATTGAACAATCTTTCTGAGTAATCTGTATAAAAGAGACACAAATCCATTTCAATGCTTTCCTTGACTGGTTAAGTATGACAGTATACACAACAAAAATAAAATAAAACTTAACTGTGAATGAACTGAGAATGTAGTTAGACTGGCATACAATGTAAAATATAAGGGATACGTTTTATACTAGGAGTAGGATTTATTACGGTTTGGCAATATATTTTCATTGGGTGGGGTGAGCGTAAAAAGTATACAGTTCTGGTGGTGTAAAAGTTTTATGATTACAAGCCATACTCGAGACCAATATAATCACAACACGTAGTTCCTTTGTATGTATGTCACAACTTCCAAGACACTTCGTAGGCTACCATTGTTCAAACGCCCTTTGCATTTATAATTGTCACGATGCATATTAGTTCTCCGTTATCGTATCATAATAGTGTAACTAGATCTTTTAATATGGGAGCCGAACTTGTGGGATCTATTTTCGATTACTTTATTACATATATGCTGACATCCTTGATACATAGAGGCCTTGACTGCTTATGTAATTACTCCTATTTGCCACGTAATTATTAGAGCATTTATCGTGCAGCTTCTCAATAAAATCCCTAAATCAATTTTGACTTGTTTGAAACGGCATGATTGAATATTGTATTTTTCTACAATTTGACATAGCACATAGGTTACTATGGAGATGTATTGATAGCTAGAAGAAATATCACAGCACTGAATGCTGATGTGGAAGAGTTATGACCTACAACTTGTATAGAAAGACCCGGGACATTGTCGGTCCTACCAAATAGAATCCTTAAGTGTCCTAGTGACCAGTTGCTACCATGTCATGCAAATAACTCTCCTGCAAAAGAGCTCCTCTAGGAAAGCCAAATTGTGAATGTAAAAAACGGTCATCAGACCAACAGTTATATACATCAGTGAAACGTGAACTCAGAAAAATATTTCTGGTAAACCCAGTGGTGCTAGGATACGTTATTATAAGTCGGATAGAAAATATTATTTGAATAATCTCATTTTATAATTATTTCAATAAAATTCCTATTAATTAAATTATTCTCAACTCGATAATTTTTTTGTCACGTTTTCAGCCTTTAGTAATGCCTTGCTCTTAATAATATTTTAACATCACATGTCCAGCTTAAATTTCAAGTCTTGTTTAAACAGGGTCCTAAAATTCGAATAAATGCAGAATAGGAGGCGAGAGGATACCAAGTGTGCGCTATTCCAGCCCATGAGAAATCTATTTAATTCAAGCAGTCTGCTTGACAGACTTCTATATAATAGCGATATTAGTTGAAATAGAATTTACTATCATTAATGCATGTGCACTTGATTTATTCACAGAATCGAAGTTCACAAAATATTTTTGATCAGGAGCAAAGGAACAAAAAAAAAGGATACGGTAAATTACCGTCGCCAGTACGCGAATGATAGCAGCAGAGGGTGTGCCTGTATGAAGGTTAACTTGAATATTAACTTGGTATGAATTTTATCTGGCAAACCAGATATCATCTGGTGTGCAAATTGTGATGGCTATAACTCGTCGAGAGAATTGGAAAAGTTGCCTGGAAAATGTTGAACACCGGTCGGGGCGAGAAATTGCAGTCTTTGCCAGAGGTGGCTGAATGAGTTGAACTTAAGCCTTCAGTAAATAAGATTTCCTGCTCGCGTAGTTCAATGATATATGACTGAACTCCCGCAAGTACTGCTTATAGGGTTAAGTCTTGTTTATTTAGGGAGAAATAGAGATCAGCATGCTCATTCTCTAAGCCATTCCATCAATTAAGAAATCTGTTTAGTTGACAAATCTCTTGAATAACGTTTCAATGGTTATATATGTTCTGTATTGTATAAATGGGAATGCATGTGGAAATTCTCCTTGTTCTGGGCCAATTTGCAGAAGAAAAATTTACTTAGGAAGAACGAGGTTCTTTTGGTAAAGTGATTTTGAATCAAATAAATGTTGATCAGAAGAAATGAAGAAGGTTATTTAAGAAAAATGCTGAATGCTGTAGAGTAGCCATGAAAAGGGGGGAAGCCACACTTAAAAACAACAGATGTTATTGGGTTAGTCAGAAGATAACAGATGAACACCAGTTGAAACCTGTGAGGTAGAAGTACAGACAGTTCTAAATTGTTTGATATTGAATCTTGAAATTGTGAAAAATTGGAGATTATTATTTCATCTAGTAATATGGTGGTCTGAAAGGAGCAGAAGACCATGACTTGATGGGGGTGGGATGAAATTACCGCTGCTGCTAGAGAGGAATATTAAAGAGGAGCACTTTCAAGAAAATAAGAAACTTTGTCATGGGTGACCATGGAAGTCTTAAAGGATCTAGTCGCCGTGAGTAAAGTTTCGCGCCCTTCTATCCAATTGAATTTTCATTAAATATTGCACACGGTTAGCACCTGTAGGTGAACCACCACGATTAAACTTAGAAGTAGAAAGTGGCCAATAATATTAAAATAAGAAAATAAAGAATTTAATGTTATATAATAGCTGTATTCAAATCATGATTTAAAGAAGCAATTTTAATTCTATCTACTCATTGGATCCTGATAAAACCAGAGACCTCAGTAAGGTTAGGGGGGGGGGCAGTGAAATTGTCGTTGGCTTCAACCTAAAAAAATATTAACGTTTCATCCTATCTCATCATAAATGTTACTTAATATCCATAAGGGGCACAGGTTAGCCATGCGAGTTAAAGCGTTGACCTTTATCTCACATGGTAAACCTTGAGTGGCGAGTTCGATTCTCGCCTGGGCAAAGGAAATTATTTTAGTGACGAAATTCATTAAATAACGTCCTAAAATCCCACCCTGGCTAGAAAAGGGTGGTGACCTGTAGATAACCCGTCCCGATTAGCCTAAGTAGCAAAAAGTGGACGTTAATAAATAAATAAAAAATAAAAATAATATCCATAAACACTTAGATAAATATTGTGGAAAACTATAGATATCTGTTCAATTTTCATATATTATACATTAATATTTCAACTCGATACATAAGTGTTTCATGTTCGTTAACAGCTGAAACAGGACAGGGGGAAGGGGGAGGGGGTCAGAAAGGATATACATATAATTTTGAAGGAAGGGGCTTCATTAGCAGATTGTCTGCTATTGAGGTTGTACTGATGACGCGATTTTCGAATAATTTCAGTAAATGTCCATAGATCCTATCTAGAAGATGACGAAAATGAGCTCCGTTCAAAATTATATATACTTGTCTGTTGCCCGTTCTAGCATTTGCAATTTGTGTCTGATCGTTACCAAACTAAAATGAGCGTTATTATAAGCGTTTTATGTCTAATTAAAGTACAAGGCCCTTAACGGCTAGAATCGGGCCTAGGAGACGGGGATATACGATAGAGGGAGAAATAATCGAAAATTCAAAATTTTAGTGTGCTCCCACTTCCAGTCATCGCAATTGAACAATAAGCAAATATACGATGAAACGTCTCATTCCAAGCTTAAATACCAAATATAGTTTTCAACAGTCTTTAGTATATGAGATAAATACATATACGTTGTGTGATGACTTCGTCATTTATTTTCAATTTTATTTGTTGGCTCGAAAATTCTTATTTGATCCTCAATACTCTTGATATTTAGTGTCTAATGTCTTATAACAGTTCAACACTAAATATCATATTTGTTGATGGTTAAAATCTGCTTTCAGGATTAGGGCTGAGTTGGAATTCAGGAATTAAGGGGTTTAGAGGGAGAGGGAGTAGGGAAATTCATAATATCTCCGTTATCATCAATTGTGTCGAATAATGTTATAGTACCAATCTTGTTAATTTATTGATGCTCTACAATTTTTGATACATACATTTTGTTTGTTAAACGAAAATTAAGTGAGTAATTTTAACGTTTTTGTTTCCTGTGTTCCGTAAATCCCCGCTGATACTCATTGGATGATTATTTAGAAATAGAGAATATATGGTGAAATGTGATCAATACATGGGAAATCTGCTTAGCTAATGAAGATCCTCCGGGGGATTTAGTTATCTACTAGGTAGGATTAATAGACATTCGAAGAAAAATTTCGGAAATCGCGTAGTGAGTATAACCTCAATAGCTGATTTCCCTCAAGGGAAATAATCTAAAACGAGATAAGCCATCTGTAAGACGTTCCAGGGGGTGTGGGAAATCTGATAAACATATTCTGGGGGGTGTGTTGGGGGGTTGGTTGTGCCTCCATCTGGTCTTGCCTGCAGTATCGACTGGTGTTAGGTCAATATCAGGCTGGGAGAGTGGTAGGGAGGCAGGCAAAGGTGAGAGGCAAGGTCACCCTCGCCGGCCCCCAGCAACCGTGTCTCATCCCCCCACCCTCTCTTCTATCTCTCAGCTCCCATCCCTTTTCACTTTCAGTAGCCTAGGCCAAGACATTGCCTTTGAGGTGTCTCGTAAACCTGACACCTTAATTACAGGGGGAAAGCGGTATCAGTGGCGGCACCTCTTAATCCTCTTTCTTACGGGACTTCAAACACGGAGCAGGAGGTTTCGTTAGTACTCTACATGTGTAGTACAGTTGTTTTTAGCAGCAATTGAGGTTACACTCAAAATGTGGTCCTTTAAAAATGATATCTTTATATATATAATTCTACTTTACGTGTGTATGTCACTGAACTCCTAAACGGCTGGACCGATTTGAATGATTTTTTTTGTATGCCTTTGGGTGACGCCCTGGATGGTTGAGATTCACAAATCAGTCCGAGAGATGGAGCAGGAGTGAGGGTTGTAAGGGAGGCATAAAATTAAAAATAGTGATATTTCGTTTCCTATTGGTTTTTCGGCAAATATGCACAGGGTAAAAGTTGTTTATTTTGTTATTTAGAATAACTTTTGTTATATTTACTTTTCTCGTATAACACTCTATAAACGAGATATACACTAAAAAATTAAAGTGGGAGCCAACAATTTTATTGGGCACATACGATTGAACCGAACTTAACAAAACTCTACACGTAAATTAGCATTAATTCTTCCATGATTATAAGCTATATGTATATGAAATTATAAATTTCTTGTTGGATCGAAAAATGTGTAAAAACAATCTTATTGCATTGTTTAGTTTTCTAACAACTTGGTTTTAAACATTTTTTCTCTATCTCGTATATTAACCTAGATAATGGCAAATCTTAGTTTTCAACAAAAATTGCGACCGCTAGAACGGTAACAGACAAATATATGTATATACTAGCTAAGGTACCCTGCTTCGCTCGGGAATTCATTTGAGGTTTAATGATGATCGTATTTTTTTTGGAATGCCTTTACTTTCCACAATATTTTAACATTTCCCGATGTATACCCCTCGTTGCTGTGGATTTGTTAATAACAATATTATTTGTTATGTAAGGCTTCACTGTCCACAATATTTTTATATTTTCCGTCTCCTGTGCATGTAGTTTTTTTTTTTAATATGTAATTCATAATCATAGAAAGTATTCTGCCCGCCAAACTATGTTTGAATTAAACTTCCTTTCCCTTGATACGGTACAAAGAAAACCGATGTATATATGTATATATATATATATATATATATATATATATATATATATATTTATAAAATTGTAACCTCTGTCTGTACATTGATTTTTTTCGCGAAATTTCACGATAACTTTTCGTTTCACATGTCATAGACACCATAACTGCATTTTGTTTCTTTGGTGTCTGTTTGTTTGTTTATTTGTTTGTTTGTTTATTTGTTTGTTTGTTTGTTACCTTTTCACGCATAAACGGCTGAACCGAATTTTATGAAACTTGGTATGTATATTACTACTAGCCCAACTTAGACTTTAGGCTATATTAATATTCTCTCAGACGAACAGGAGTGGGGGTTATAAGGGAGGCCTGAAATTAAAAATAGATATATTTCGTTTCCTATTGGTTTTTCGGCAAATATGCACATAACAAAAGTTGTTTATTTTGTTATTTAGAGTAACCTTTGTTATATGCACTTTTGCCGTATACGGAAGCATAAATGAGTTATACGCTATCAACTAAAGCGGGAGTCCACAATTTTATTTGGCACTAAAGACTCAACCGAATTAAACCAAACTCGGTATGTGAATTAGTACTAACGCCTTCATTATAATATGCCATACTAACATTTCTAGGGACGGGCAGGAGTGGGGGTTATAAGGGAGGCCTGAAGTTAAAAATAGTGATATTTCGTTTCCTATTGGGGTTTCGGCAAAAGTGCACATAACAAAAGTTGTTTATTTTGTTATTTAGAGAAACTTTGGTTATATACACTATCGTCGTATACCGAAGTATAAAGACGTTATACGCTAAAAATTATAGCGGGAGTCAACAATTTTATTTGGCACAAAAGACTCAACCGAACTAAATAAAACACTCGGTATTTGTATTAGCACTAACGCCTTCCTTATAAGAAGCCATACTAACATTTCTAGAGACGGGCAGGAGTGGGGGTTATAAGGGGGCCTGAAATTCAAAATAGTGATATTTCGTTTCCTATTGAGGTTTCGGCAATTATGCACATAACAAAAATTGTTTATTTTGTTATTTGGAGTAACTTTTGTTATATACACTTTCGTCGTATACCTAAGTATAAATGAGTTATACGTTAAAAACTACTAATTCAAATCTATGCAGAATGCACAGGAAATGGGAAATATGACAATATGGAGGACAGTGAAGTCTTTCATAAAAAAATAATTGTATTATAAACAAATCCACAGAAACGACGGGTATTTACTCTAAACACTGGGACAGGTAAATGTCAAAACATTGTGCAAAGTAAAGCCTTGCCAAAAAAATACTATCACCATTCGGCCTCAAATGAATTCCCGAGCGAAGCCGGGTATCTGAGCTAGTATATATATATATATATATATATATACAGTTTTGAACGGACCTCATTTTCGCCATCTCCTGGGTAGGATCGATGGATTTTTGAAGATAAATTTCGAAAATCGCGTCATGAGTACGACCCCAATAGCTAATTTCCCTTGAGGGAAATCTGCTAAAATGTTAACTTTTTGTATTTCAAGATCAATTCTGACCATTGAGGACCAGAATATCGACGAAATCTAATAAGCCTTTATTATGGTAAGACTTTGAGTGGCAGGATCCAGTTACTCACTTGTTTTGAGTTGTACAATAACTTCTTTGAATTTATTTGATTCTTAATAATTTTGTAATCATTGGAGTCATTTGAGTTTATAACTGATCCATTGATCCACCAGTTAGAGAATTTCAACCGTCATTCAGGACTTACTGGGAGCAAGTTTTCTTTGGTTATGTCCTCTGTAGCGCGTTTTATTCTTCATTCTATTTTTTCCCCGTGGCTATTAATCTTCTAATTTCCAGCCAGTATTCCATAGGACTTTTCTTTTTTTTTGAGAAGGTCTTTAACTCTAGATTCCGTTTTTTATCATTCACAGAGTTATTTTTTTTAGGCACGACTAATTCATGATCACTGTATATTTTGGCTCCTGGATAACAATTGCTTGACATTATTGAACTGCAATATCAGTCTTTAACCAGAAGGCAATCAATTGGAAATCACGTTTTATCAGTTGATGAGTATTTTTAATTAAGGTACATTAATGAAGGAACTTTTGATCACGAATTCATGATGTTTACAGAACGAAATAAGAATTTTACCTAGAATGACCCAATCTCATAAACTATAATTTCCGCCAAGTTTGGCTACGTGGAATTAATCTAGTATTAAAGCCTCAATTATTACAGTAGCGTCACTCGATTACGTAAAATTTAGGAATTCTTCTGTTTGGCTATAAACAAGTTGACGTCTATATTCAAATATTTTGGCTCAAAAAATACGCTCGTATTAATAATAAGTGGATAGTTTTAATATTTTCTTATTTGTCAGCATATGGTCGTTTATCTGGCAGTAACAAAAATTAATCAGCAACAATCCTACTTACATCTGTGAGTGTGTTTTAGATAACTTTTCTTTCTGTTTTTCATATTGGTTCTAAAAAAAAACGTCCGTCACGCAGGCGCTGCCTAAACTAAGCAGATTTCCCACGTGAAGTTTTACAATATAGAAATTTAACGAGAACCAAACAGTTACGGAAACGGCCAAACTAGCTTTCGCCGGAAACCCACGACTAGGACCGAAGTTAACCGATCTCATCTCATCCGTTACGTGCAAACACATAATATAAATGCTAATATCTCGGTTAATATTCAAGATAGAGAATAAATGTATATAAAAATATTAATAGTAAATTTAATTTGCAATATGATTGGATCTATACAAATTTTGATCCGACGTATAGTAATGGAGATATTTTGAATTTCCGAAAATTCTCCCTCTAAGCCCCCCTCCCACTGGTCCGATTTCAGCCATTAACGAACTTGATCTTTATTTTTACATAAAACGTTTAAATATCGAGTTTGGTAATCAATCAATAAATTGCGACCGCTAGAGCGTTAACAGACAAATATATATAATTTTGAACGGATCTCATCTCCTGGAAAGGTTCGATGGACATTTGAAGAAAATTTCGTCATGATTACGACCTCAATAGCTGATTTCCCTTAAGAAATTTGAAATCTGCTAAAAAAACACTAATAACACTTCTTTAAGTATTTTTAATATAGTCCATTGTTCTTAAGTGTTGCACATTCCCAATTGGCCTAAATCAAGAACAAATATATAGTAGCTGTTTATATATTAGAGAGGCAAATTGTTGGTACAATAAAACAGTTATACTATTACTGCATGACATCAATATTTTAGAAAAATCATTAAGAAGTAAATACCCCATTGAGGGGAATATAAGAATATATATATATATATATATATATATATATATATATATATATATATATATATGTATATATATAAGTAGAAATGAATAATCATCTTTTCTATATGAGTTCTTTGAATAGTTATGAAATACAAATATACTAATACAAGTATTTTATTAACCACCAGTAGGTTTAACAACTGCTGTTCAGCTATTACGGTTGAAAATAATCAACGGATACTTTTCTTCTTGTTTGGGTAGTTTACAAAAAAACGTAATATATGTGTTTTCTTATTTGGGCTGGTGTTATCCAAGGCCTCCTAATTGTTAGCCTAAGGCCATAGCTATTTCAACAGTTGTTACCAAACGTTCCCAGACCCTCTCGCCTTGATATTCAAGCCAATGAATACTAGCTTTTACTAAAATGCTAGAATCGTACTTCCACAGTACGAGTTGGAGCAATAAATGTGAAGAAATAAAAAAGTAAGACCAGTTTAAATATATAGCCCTTGTTTTAACGGGACGATAGTTATTTTATTTGCCGTTGGAATTTCTACTTCTAACCTTGAATGCTTTTGAGTATTTCCTCTTTGGGAAGCCTGATATTTACGTAGGACGTGAGATATGACTTAGGCTCAGGACCAAAACAAATTTTCGTTTTGTTGGACTTAGCAAAATAATGCTGAATTCGTTCAAAATTATATGTATATGTATATATATATATATATATATATATATATATATATATATATATATATATATATATATATATATATATATATATCTGCATACATATAGAGGTACATATACTAACTGAGGTACCCGGCTTCGCCCTGGAAATCATTTGAGGCTGAATGATGAAGGAATTTTTTTGGCAAGGCTTTACTTTACAAAATTTTTACGTTTCCCCTTTCAACCCCCTAGTCCTGTTCATTCCTAAAAATGTTAATCTAGCTAATAATTATAGAGACATTAATTCTAACCCGCATACTAATTTTCGTTGAGTTCGGTTTAGTCTTTTGTGTCCTTTGAAATTGTAGACTCCTTGTATAGTTTTTAGTGTATATCTCATTTATACTTCGCTGTACGGCAAATGTACACATAACTGAAGTTAGTTTAAATCACGAAATAAACAACCTTTGTTATGTGCACGATTGCCGAAAAACGAATAGGTAACGAAATATCAGAATTTTTCGTTTCAGACCTCCCTTATAACCTAACATCTGTTCTTTTCTGAGAATACTTAAGTAGCGAAAAATGTAAGTTGGAGTAGTAGTAATACACGTACCCGGTTTCATTAAATTTGGTTTGGTAGTTTCGGCGTGAAAAGGTAACAAACAGACACCACTATACATTGCAGATATACTGCCTGCGAATATATATATTGCATGTGAAACGAAAAAGTATCGTGAAATTTTGACAGAAAAAGTCAACGTACAGACAGATGTTTTTATATATTCAATATTCAACAGACAGAAAACTTTATATATATATATATATATATATATATATATATATATATATAAATATATATATAAACATACACACACGAGTGTGTGTATAAACGTGGGGGGATTAGAAATACGGTAAAACGTGAAATTGCTAATAGGTCTATTCTTAAGGGTGGGGTCGAAAAATATTATACATTTAGTATTGTTCGTGGGTACGTATTTACGTGTGTGTCCGTTAACTCGACATAATTTGAATGGAATGTTCTTCAAAATTTGTAGACCTAAGTTCACTAAACTGTAAAATCGGTTAAAAGGGAGGTAATTTGTCGGGTGAGGAACTCGCTAAATTTTGGATTTCTACGTCCTTATTAGAAACACAATTATTTGTGAAACGTTTTTATTTCGCATACATAGTCCTTTAATCATGCACTTATTTGGAACATTTTAAGGCCCGTTCTTTGATAGCCAGTCAGCTCTCTCATTAGATATTATGTTCCTCCAAGGTACTACTTACTCTAAACCTTCTAATCCTATAACTTTATAAACTAAGCAGATTTCCCACGTTCTCATATAACGTACTTCTAAACTCATCTCACGCTATATTCTCTGTTTCTAGATAAATTTCATTGAGCAGAAGTGGTGGTTTACTTACGACTGAAAAAAAAAAGTATAACTCCCTTAATGAAGCGAATGTTTGAGTTACAAAAAAAAATGCATAGGATAACTAATAAAGAGAACCAATAGCTTGACGAAAATGGTTTTATAGAAATTCTCGATCTGGCTCAAAAGAAGGGAGATATTTATCTCGTATAATAAAGGTCTCTTGAAAACGATTTATGGTATTCGAATAATGTGGTTTATGACATAACAGACTATTGTTTATGTTACATGAGTAGAAGTGGGGGTTTGCTGATGCCTCCAAACTGAAAAATGCAAATATCTTGGTTAATATTCAAGATGGAGAATAAATGTATATAACAATAATTATAGTAAATTTAATTAGCAATACGATTAGTTTTAAACACTTTTTTGATCCGACGCATAGTAACGGAGATATTTCGAATTTTTTAAACCCCCCCCCCTAGTCCGATTTCCTAGTCCCATTTCAGCCACTATCGAATTTGATATTCATTTTTGAATGAAAAAGGAATATGCATATATATATATATATATATATATATATATATATATACATATATATATATAATATTAATGAATAATTTACAATGTAACTAAAATACGTCGGTATTGAAATAAGATATTTTGATTTATTCATTTGTCCTTTTATGTCTTGGATAAACCATGAAACATGCAATCAGTTTACCTTCCTTCAACTCCTTTTCATCATAATATACATATTCAGTCCGTACATATATTTCCTTTGCGATTTCCAGTATAAGAATAATATTTTTACTGTTTATTTTTTATCTTATCCATCTTTTCAATTAGTTACAATTGTGCCTAGAATTAACAATCATTTCCAAAACAACAGGTAACACAACACAATGTAATGTTCCTACTCCAATAAACATGGAATGCAGTGCTGATGTTGTTTAATTCATTCTAAACTCTAATAGAGTATCTCAACAACAATAGCATGGAAGATATTCTGGTGTTCTGCTATTGATCTCTTTTGTCCTTGTTTTGGTTTTAATTGATGGTTTTTGAGTCACTGAGAAAAAGGGAAATATGTTATTTTTACTTAAAAATGAAGTGTCATTAGTTACCTCCGTCTTCATCGATCATATGATCTGATAAACATAGTTTAAACGAAGTCTATAAAACTATTGATGAATAATTCCATCAAATATTGAGCAGCTGACAAAGAACTTTTGGAAACAGTTTTGGAAGAATAGTGAGATATAGAATTAAAATGAGGAGAAAAATTGGAGGAAATAATTCTTAATAAAGTTGAAATTAACTATATATCTTTAGAAGTTATAATTACCAAATTGATTGAAAATTTAGTGAATATATATTACGCATGTATAAATTACGGAAGAAGACTAAAATGAAATATTTACTGTCAAAGGAAACTCAATCATTATTCCTTTAAAAGAAAATCCAAGTCCTCAGGATTGAATACAGTCAGTATGATATAAAATATATTTATAAATTATGATTTTACTTCTTTAAAATTATTAAGCTACTTAAAATAATTAGGGATCTAAAAGAATTCAGTCAATGAACGTTGAAGTTTGTATTTAAAAATTAGTTCAAAACTTAGTTTAGAAGTTAACTGAAGTGGAAAATGATTTTCTGAAATCTCCCTAAATGGTCAAAGGAAAACTTAGTAATGCCAACTTCTTAGAAATTAAAATGTTACGGTATTATATCATTTTAAATCTTTCTCTTCATTAAGAAGTGGTATTTTCTAAATAGATTAAATATAAAAGCGTATAGAGCACTTTTTTTTTAAGAATAATTGTGCCGCATATAAAGATATGCGTATATATATGCAAATATATTTCTAGTACGCGAGAAGAACTTCATCAAGATCATACGAATCATAAATATCAGTTTCATCAGTAGTTTAAAGTCATAAACGACGTTGGGACCTACTTAGTAAGCACACTTTGTTTTAACAGAGCATTTCAACATGTGAATTTTGATGAAAATTAGGGACGAGCGAGATTTATTAATGATTTCACCAAAGCAAATAGATTAAAATCTTCCCACAATTTTTTCAGCATACTTTTTGAAAAGAAGCAACGAATTTGAAATGTAGAGCTATGTAATGAGTATGATGTTAAGAATCTGATAAGCTTTAGGAACTATACAGATCTATGGGGATAATAATAATATTTTTACTATTACTTCGTTTTCATATATTCCATTGTTACATATTTTTTTAAAAACTTATTTTAATTCTGAAATGTATTTTAATTGTATTTCTTCTTTTTAATTTGTATTTTATAAATTTGCATTCCCGGGGCTTAATTTTATTATTTATTGTATTGTTCAGTATTTTTTTAAGTTTTTAGATTCCTTGTTGAAATGAAATTCTAATTGGTTTTGTTCTTTTGTGCATTTTTTTTTTTCATTCTGGTGTTTGCTCTTAATGTTTCATTTTATTCTCCTATATATTTGATTTATTTTGTTGTTTATATTTGAGTTTTTTCTTACATTTTGTTTGTTTACGAAATAACAAAGTAAAAACTGCATTTAAGAAATTAGATACTGGGGTATGAACAGATTATTGAATGCTATAGTCATGGTCCAAAAAACAGATATTCTTTAGAAAGGAGAAGGTCAAGGATTAATTGAAATGGAGAGGCCTTAATTAACTCTAGAAAGGCCATAAATGTTAATGTATCTTATCACTAAATTAAAATAATTCGACGACTTTGCTAAAGGGATGACGTGAAAAAAATATTTTCTCTGTTGCCCCATCCCCCCAAGCAAAACCTTTTGAATATAAGAAGAGTAAATTCTGCTGTTAAACACGATTTTTCTTAATTTATGCCACGTTTTATCAAAACCTGATATCTTGTAGACACTTTATTGCTTATTATTTTATTACTAAGAAAGTTGACCAGTTTTCATTTTAGCATGTATTCACTTTTCCTTATAAACGGAACAATGGATTATAAATCGCAATTTTAGCGTGGACGGAACTAATCCACGCTATTGCCCTGAAAATATATCACACAATTACTAAATAGTTTTAATTTAATTCGGCTGTCCTCTTTAGCCTGAACAGGTCAAAAAACCTATACATAGACAAAGTTATAGTCACTCTAAGGTTGTACATGAGTAGCGAAATGAAATGTAAGCGAATAAGGGGCGAGGGTGAGTGAGTGCAGTTTTTATATTGAAGTTAAGCTGAGAAATCGGTTGGTCGGGAATGGTGGGAAGTGTTTGACGTTTGCTACTCTAATATGCTATGAGATACAGTGCGATCTCAAATATGTATGTTCCTATATGCATAATACATGTTTACTTCTTCTTTTTCCTGTCCGGATTACCGGAGGGTTTGCATTATCCAGTTCCTACTGTATATTTCTTTTACGGCAATTACTCAGAAAAACTGCCTTACAAACTATAATGTACAGGGTCTAAATGTAATCGCTGAAAAGATATATTGAATCTATACTTCTAAACAACAGAGCTTTTTAAAAATAAAATGTTTCGTTTTATTATTTTAGTTTAATTTTTGCTATTAAATTAACATGGTTACCCTATTATAAAGTCTCCTTAACAAATTCAAGAAATCCTTGAATTTACTGATGATTCTTTGCAATAGGCAGTCATTGCTGGATTACAGTTGTATTGCTTATTCTTCAGCCAGTTGAAGTACATTAAAACTTCTTGACACTATTTACTACACAGGAAATAGAATCGCCAAAGGGGCTTTCAGATCAAGCCCCACTGACAGTTTACGTGTTAAAGCTGAAGAACCCCTCCTGGAGTATAGACGGCAAATACTGTGTTTTAAATTTTTATCTCACTCAGATGCATTAGACCAATCTTGTGAAAATAAATTTTTAAATAACACGTTTTAAATAAATATTCTCAAACCAGTCTTAAACCAGAAACCACTTTTCATCCGCCTCCTTCAAAATAACGACATTCATCAATTTTATCAAACACCAATGTACACTACTTTTACACTCCCCCCTTAGGGAGTAAATTAAATTTATTTAAAGCTAGCACAATATCAAAAATAGTATCCTCTTTCTTCAAAATTTTATCAGATATCTTTCAAGGCTTTAATTTCACAAGGCCTTACACTCTATTCATTTTCACAGACGGATCTAAGACGGAACACGGGATAGGCTCAGCCGCCACTATTGAAAACAAAACTTACAAGGTTAAACTACAGTACAAATCAAGTACTTATACTGCAGAACTACAGGCTATTATACTAGCACTTTCAAAATTAGAAAATCGATCACACCAAATAATTTTATGCACAAACTTTTTAAGTCTTTACTTTCCTTGGGAAACATCTATTCCAATCACCCACTAATTACAAAAATTCTCGAACAAATACCCGCACTAAACATTTGAAATTTTAAAATGTTGTGGTTACCCGGACACATGGACATTACACAAATAACTGATATGAAAAATTAGCAACAAAAATGACTACTATAGAAATACCTTCGTTAACACCAGCAGGCCTCAACAAGATAGCACAAACAAAAATACTCCAAGACTGGCAAAAACACTGGTTCCGTAATGACAACAAACTATTGGAAATAAAACACAATGTTACAGGGTGGTCAAAGAGACAATACGTAGATTTGAGAAGAGACCAAGTTGTCCTCAAAAGACTACGTATTGGAAATACATACCTTACATATACAGTAATAAGTATACTGTTTTTGGCCAGAAATAAATATTAAATAAAAATGTATTTCCGTATGACACTTCCATCGAGAAAGTTGTTTGTTATATTGTTAATTAAGTTCCGTAAAAGTGGTGTTCAGTTTAAAATATTGGCAGACAACATATATTCCTACAGTACTTATGTGTATATATATTTTATATTGATTTGAATGAAAATAATTTGTCATACTAACTGAGCATTATTATGGGCAAAGTAAATAACCAACGAGGAATAAAAACAAATAGTAATTCATAAGTTTAGCTCTTGTTCATATAATACAATAGTAAATGTTGCTACAACTCTGTAATGAAATGAAATAATTTCATCAGTAAATAAAAAGTTCCTGCAACTAAATTTGAGCTCGTTGGGTTTGTTCCTCTCTGCATATTAATTATGTCCAGTTGTGTTAATTATACTATATTTTGCATTTTTATTTGATCAAAATTCTTCATTCCACCGTATTATTAAAGATAATGTTGAATGAAGTAGGTGTATAGTTTGCGTTGAAAACTCCACCGGTAACATGCATGCAACACCTCATTATGTCTTTCATTACTAATTGGTGAATTTAATATTTGTCAAATTATTATTCAAATAGGACACACTAAGTTTGAAAGGATGATTCTCTCTGATGATACTAATAATAAATTATTTTTCTCTATCGAAGAATTAAGCAAATGTTTATATCATATTGAGAATAAATAAAAACTTATGTAATATTTCATAATTACAGGAAATGCTCAAACTTTGGCTCAACCATTTTCTTTAGAAAAATAAAAGTAGTTTCAGTCTGCCATGACTTTTATTTACGTCAAATTATTTACAAATTTTGACTTATATGGGAAAATGAAATTATTACAGGAAAACGATTAATTAGCTTTCAGTCCAGAAAATGAATTGAAAATTAACCAGTTTTATTAATCCATTAAGTAAACTGTTCATTTCATAAAAAGTTAAATCTTGAATTTGGGAAAACATTATTTTAATGTATCCATTAAGATTTGAGATATTTAATGGAATCCAAAGTCAGTGAAATAACTTTTCAATTATTATTTTCTAAAGTCTAAAAGAACCCGTAATGTTCTAATATAACGTTTAAACAAAACATTGATTAAATCTCAACTCAGTCCTATAAAATCATATTGCACGAAGTCATACAGACTGTTTCCTTATTTAAAGGTCCGAAAATAATTAATGACATTATTGATACCCATAAGAAATTGGAATATTTGACTAATTTTTATTCATCCACTAAATTGTGTTGTGTAGTCACTGATCCCAAACAGTGTTTTTACATTATTTGAAAATAGTTATGGCCAAAGCAAACAATCCACAAGAAATAAAAATAGTCCATCACGCAGGGGCGTAACCTAAGCAGATTTTTCACGATCTGGTATGACACACTAGTGATGTCTCTCACCATATTTTCTCTATTTCAAAATCAAAAATCGAGGTGAAGAAGTAGGGGTTTGCAAGAAAGTGCTAATAGCGCGCTTATTATTTGAGTTATGAAAAAAATGAGTAGTCCAACAATTGTAGAGTATCAACGGACCTCATTTTCGTCATCGATGGACATTTGAGGAAATTACTCGAAAATCGCACCATGAGGACAACCTCAATAACCGAAATCTGCTAAATTGATTCAGTTCCCCATTATTATTTTTAGAATATTACCTACTTGATGATACGATTCAGTAGAAAGTAAAACTTTTAGTATAAGCTAAAGAGAACTTTGTAACGTTAAATTATAGTTCATTGGGTTTGTTCCTCTTTGCAAATTAATTATATCCAGTTATGTTCTACTACATTCACAGGTAAGAACGCAAACTATTATTTAACCGACATAATTCATTATTTGTCGCAAGTCCGGGCTGGCGCCCACTGTGTTAGCAGGAATATTGCTTTCTGTGTCAATAATAACTTTGCTGCTGGAAATTGATTTTGTAGCCATAGACAGCGTCAAAGCGTTGTAAATTTCATTACTGCTTTGAGTCTAGCTACCCACGTAACGTTCAACTGTGCGTAATTAATCCCTTTGTTATACTCATAAGTATCCCTCCACAAACCCTTTACATCACACTATAATTTACAACGCTCTATACTTAAAACAAACAATTAGGACGATTTTTCATCACACTTCGTGCATATAAATAAAACTCTCAGGTTTTTCTATTTATAATCGGAGGAGATTGTTTTTTTTTGAAAGTTTCAGACCAATCTAAGAACTGTTGCACCATAATTGAAACTGTCGTCTGTTTGCCTTTTACTCAATCAAAAACGGCTAAGAAGATTTCTATGATTTTTTATATTTGTGAGTCAATTATCCCATTGCACAAAATAGACTAGAGAGAGTTAGAGGGGGGGGGTTATTTCGCCGTGAAAATAAATATCCAATAATATCTTCATTATTATTATTTATTAACGTCAACCTTTTGCAACTAAGGCTAATTGGGATGGGGTATCTACAGGTTACCACCCTTTTCTAGCCAGGGTGGGACTTAGCATGTGATTTAATTAATTCCGTCACTGAATAACTTCCTTTGCCGAGGCGAGAATCGAACTCGCAACTCTAGGTTTACCATGCGAGATTAAGATCAACGCTTTAACTCACATGGCTAACCTGAGCCCCCTATATATAGTCATTAGCATTGGCTTTATCGAAAAATGTAAAGAACGTATTTTGTTTAAAATGACAATTTTGGTTCTAAATCGTTATTAACATTTATGAATTGTGAAAGTTTGACTGGCGCATTCCGGACCACAAAAACTTTGTGTATCATGAAAATGCCTGAATAGAATTGCGAAATTGTTTCT
Organism: Riptortus pedestris; assembly: GCA_019009955.1. Classification (NCBI taxonomy): domain Eukaryota; kingdom Metazoa; phylum Arthropoda; class Insecta; order Hemiptera; family Alydidae; genus Riptortus; species Riptortus pedestris. Next base: position 61,660,999 of record CM032233.1, on the reverse strand, counting down.
ATATGCATTAAGCGAATGAGTATTAATGTGAGCAATTTCTTATATGTTTTCTCCAGAAGCTATGATGATATAATCGTTTTATTTGGACGGGAAACTAAGATTAATTAGATCCCCAGAACGGTAATAAATTCGTTAATATTCGTCCAATAGGCGTTCAACACTTTCTGCTCAAATCTATAAATAAGACTTCTACGAATGCAATAAGTGCTTCCGATTAGCCGTTATTTATATTTCGAAAGGAAACCATTATTACACCAATTAGTAACCGGATAAGAGCAATTCTAATCACAATGTTTTCTACATGGTTTTATTTCGTGTAAAACAAATGAATGGCATCACTTTTATTATTGATGTTACAGGGAATTTGTTATATTGTTGAATATGAGGGGGATGATTTCGTGCATCCATTCTTTATGCATGGGAAACCATTTCCATTTCAACCAATTAACGAAGGGTTATACGACTGCATTATCTAATAAAAACAAAAGTAAAACATAAAATAGAAAATAGTTAAAAGAAAAAAAAAATATTTGAAAATGTTACTGTGGTTATAAACTTTTAAATGCCTAGCAACTTTCTTGAAGCGAAAATGTCCGTCAAGGCAGTGCTGTGTGAGCCAAGCAGATTTTTCAAATGTTGAAATTATAAAAAAAAACCCGTCTTTGCAAAGGCTGCCTAAACTAAGCACATTTCCCACGTGTGGGTATGATCTCCACAAATTCTCTAGTTCTACGTTAGAAACCGATGAGTAGAAGATGTGGGGTTACTGAAGGCTGGAAACAAGAAAGTACGTATAACTCGCTAAATATTTTAGATACTAAAAAATGTATAGAACAACAATTGTATAGCATCAATATTTTAACAAGATAGGTTTTATGAAATTAGAATTTTTGAATTCCCCCTCTATTACCCCCCAATTCTAGTTCCAATTTCAGCCAATAACTAATATAATATTCAGTACTGGATAAAACAGATAAATATCGAGTATGGTATAGGTCAAATAAACATTTTTAACCCTCCAGAACTCGCGTCAAAATGAGTGACCTGAGAACTCGCAGGTGAGAATTTTTCTCAAAAAGAGTTGGTAAAACAATATTTTCAACAAAAAAAAAAATGTTATTTATTATAAAAATCAAATACTAATATATAATAAAAATATTATTCAAAATATGGTGAGTGGTCATCGACAACTTACTCGGGAACAGAGTAATTTAATTTCCGATGAAACGAAATAAAAGAAAAACTGTTTTCCGTAAATCACCAAAACACTCGTTTGATGAGAAGACCTCTTGTATTAAAAAATAAAATAGAGAAAAACACTCACAATAAACCAAAAAGACGTTGCGCCAGAACTCGCATTGTCAGAAAAACACTCACACTTAACTTACTCCGGCTGATTAATTTTTTCCTGGCGACAGCCAGCTTATACCAATGATTGGGAGACAAAGAGGGTGATAAGAGAAGGCTACAAGGTGTAGCTAGAGAGAGTAGCACTATCTCCAAAGACGTATAATAATAGAAATAACTTTCTTCTTTGGGGTGTGAGTATTTTGCTCATGGCGCGAGTTCTGGAGGGTTAAGACAAGACCATAAAATCTGAGTTGATGACGTTATCCGAAAGACTGCATGAATCTTGCATAATAAAGGTCTCTTGACACGATATTGGGTATTTGAGCTTAGAATAAAGTGGTTCTTGTCATAACAACTCATTGTTCATATGACATGAGTAGGATTGGCTGTTTATTGAAGGCTGAAAATTAAAAATTCAAATATCTCGATTAATATTCAAGATAGAGAAAAATAATACATAACAACATTTATAAACAATAGGTTTGCAATGAGATTAGTTATACAAAATGTTTCGATCCTACGCATATTTTAAAGATGAGATATTTTTAATTTTCGAAATTCATCCATTTAATTCCTGCTGTACGGATTTCATCCATTATCGAACATAATCTTTAGTTTTACATATAAAGTTTAAATATCGAGTTTGGTAACGATAAGACAAAAATTGCGATCGCTAGAGTTTTATCTGGCAAAACCTACTCTTTATATATCACCTCAGAACTTAATCTTTAAATATCTCATTTTAAACTTTGTAGCTATCAAAATGGTCTCAAGACGGTCAAGGAATTAAGGCAATCAACTCCCCAAATTTTGACAAATGTTATACATTGTCTGAGGAGGCACAGGACGCCATAAATAATGATAAAAGTCCGTCATGCAGGGGCTGCGTAAACTAAGCAGATTTCACCTGTGACGTTTTGCAATAGATATGAGTAGAGTAGTATTAATTCAACATGAGCAGGAACTGGTGTTTACAGAAGGCAGAAAATTGAAAATCACAAATATCTCGGTTCATATTCAAGATAGACTAAATGTATATAACAATATTTATAGTACATGAATAGTAGTAGTAGTAATCTGAAAGAAGATTAGTTCTATACCATTTTTCGATCCGACAAATATTAACGGAAATAGTTCGCATTTTCAAAATTCTCCCCCTCTAACCCCCTCCCCCCTGGTTCGATTTTAGCCGTTAGCGAACTTTATCTTTAGTTTTGCATAATATGCTTATATATCGTGTTTGATAACGATAAAACAATAATTGCAGTGCTAGAGCGGTAACAGACAAATATATACATAATCTCTTCCTGAGTACGACCTCGATAGCTGATTTTCCTTAAGGAGGAAAAATTTGTTCAAATATCCATTGGTCCTACGCAGGAGGTGACGAAAATGAGGTCCGGTCGCAATTTTTGTTTAATCGTTTTAGGCAAAAAGAAAGAACAAGTTCTTTAATGGCTATAATCGGACCAGTGGGAGGGGTGGTTAGAGGTGGGAATTTCGAAAATTCGAAATATCTCCGTTATTATACGTCGGGTCGAAAAGTTCTATAGAGCCAATCTTACAGCTAATGTAATGTTCTATAAATGTTGTTATGTACGCATTTTCACTACCTTGATTATTAACTGAGATATTTGCATTTTTTAGTTTTCTGTCTTGAGTAAGCCCCCACTCCTACTCATGTCATATTGACAGTAAGCTGTTATTTTATGAAGCACTCTATATGAAGTCTAAATACCAAATATTGTTCACATTGAACTTTTACTTTTGAGATAAATGTGAATACGCGAGGTCCATGGTAAATCTCCTTAGTTAACACAGCCCCTACGTGACGGACTTCATTTAGATCGATGTTGGCCAAGAGTATTCATGCGATTTAAACCTCCGCCATCACATATTTGTATTTGTGTCATCTTCTAGGCAGGATGGTGGACATTTCATTACAGTATTTAAAAGCCGGGTCAATTGTTTTTGAAAGGAACGTAAATTGCTGATTCCCCTTAAAGGGATTGGTTCATGCGGAAGGAACAAAGCGGCAGTGTAAGGCAAAAAAACGGAGCGTATCTGTACTGGATGTTTGATATGATGAAAAGTGCTCTGTGTGGTTTCACATAGATATAGATAAGCATAACGGCCTTGAGAAGTCAGTATTTACCCACTAGTTGACTCATACCCGTATCGTGTTTGCTCGACAATTGGCCAGACCTTGTGCCTCTGCGATTCCTTGAATTAAGTGCTATTTGCGCATCTCTGCCTCTCCTTATTCCTTGAGTGGGATTGCACATTGTCACTCTGCTATTAACTAGCTCACAAGAGTGGATTAATAGTTAGCTTGCTATTTTCACACCTTACTGCACTTATCTTAGGGCGTTTCTCTGAGCACTTCTATATGACCTGGGAGTAAGTGGACTCCTTATTCTGGAGTTATAAATAAAAATGATAAATGCCGATTTTCTTAAACATTAAATTGAGAGAGAATGAGAGATGAAAATTTGAATCATATTCATCAATTTCTTCAATTTGGATGTTGAAAAGTGGTTTGGGAAAACTAAATAGATAATTTCGTATTTCTCCAACTGTACTAGAAGTATAAAATGTATATATAAGGCATTTTAGCCAGCTATTGAGGCCGTACTCATGACGCGATTTTCGAAAAATTTCTTCAAATGTCCATCGATCCTACCTAGGAGATGACGAAAATGAGGTCCGTTGAAAATTATATATTTGTCTGTTAACGCTCTAGCTGTCGCAATTTTTATTTGATCGTTACCAAACTCGATATTAAATCGTTTTATATAAAAAGGAAGATCAAGTTCGTTAATGGCTGAAATCGGACCAGTGGGAGGGGGGATTTTCGAAAATTCAAAATATCTCCGTTACTATACGTAGGATCGAAAAAATGTACAGATGCAATCTTATTGTAAATTAAATTTACTATAACTATTGGTATATACGTTTATTCTCTATCTGGACTACTAACCGAGATATTTGCATTTTTATTAAGTGTGTATGGGCAACAGACGAGTGAAATCGGTTATTGTCTAAGTTTCGGGATTAGTTCGGCCGTTTCCTTCTACTCAGCTACTTCTAACCTTCTTGTCGTATAACCTACATCTTACTTTGCGAGATATATGCAAATACGTTTTGTTCATTCGCCCCCCCCCTTCTTCAGTTCTTGGATAAAATTTGATTTATTAAAATATAAATTATTCTGATTCATTATAAATTGTACTATATATAGTAAATAACAATAAAGTTAATGTGTTATATTCAGATGTATATCAGTAATTGTTTTTCTTTCCGGTGAAGAATATGTCTATCTATCTGTTCAGTTCTGAGTGGTTGGCAAACCTATTTGTTTACAATTCAGTAGCTGTTTCCGTTGGGAGCTTATTAAAATTAACTGAAAGATTTCTCATTACCGTTTGTATTTACTCACGGTGGTGTTATGTGATACCAGTATGTAGATTTCTCTATTGTAAAACTTCACGTGGGAAATCTGCTTTTTTATTAATCACTAAATAATAGACTTTTACGTTTTTAACACATTTCATGCAAGCGAATAGGAGCATATATATAAACTATTTTGTTTTTCAACCACCCTCAAAGTCCTAAGTACGGCTCAATATTTTCGACCCACAAATGCACATTTTACTATTCTTTCGAAATGTTTAAATGCCAAGAGTTATTCACTTAAGTCTGTTATTACAGACATGACAGCAGTCTGTTGTTAGAAATTACAGCATATTACACATTTGTGAATTTCCTTTTTAATAATGAAGAAATTAAAGTTAAAAATGAAAAAAAAACGTGTTTGGTATTAAATATGTATTTTACTTAGACATGGAGAGCCGAGTAGCAAAAAAAAGTAAACTAGACGATAGCCAAATAAGGTTTAACAAGGAAGGAACAAGACTGTTTGCAGACATTGATTTCTTTCGGGTCGTTCTGTTTAAAAAAATATTCTGGATATTAAAAAAATGCTTTTATTTACATCTGAATGAGTCTTAGAGACGCCTTAAAAAATTGTTTGTTCCTAAATGCATCAAAATTAAATTCACCATACGATATTTTTTCAGGGAAAGTCATAAATACACAAGTTAACTTAATGAGTATGGGAAAACAAGAAAGGAACCATAGAAAATAGTAATTTTTTACGGTAGAAATTCACGAAGTAGTTACCATTTCCAAAATCATTAATCGGCACCTACTAAGGTGATTGTGTTTGTGTGTGTGTTTGATCCTCTCCACATTCATTGGAACAATGTGAGCATTTTGGAGATTATCCGTCTTCCCCCTTCGATCTTATAAACTGTAGTCAGTAAAAATGTTGTACCTTCTCCTTTTAGTTTGACATTCTATTTCTTATGTTACAGGATGCTTGGGGTAACGGTGCTCCACTTGAGACTTGGGAAATCCGAAAAATATGAATCTAAAGACAATGATAAAACATACAGGTAAATAGTATTTTTTTAATCTTTTTAAATAATTTTTTTTTTAAATTTGGATTATATTCTCATATTAAAGTTTTGATAGCAATTCATGAATATTCATGGTTGTACTGCTTTTGTTCTGAATTTGAGAATAATATATGTAAATGTCTTCAGTATATTATTTCTGAAAATAATTTGAAAATTTCACTTACGGGCTTCTCCTCAAAATTGTCTTTTTCTACTGAAGAATTCTATATGATATTCAACAATGTCTGTTAGTTCTGGTCTTGGGTGTATATCTCGTGGTAAAGTTAAATATCAAAATAGTTTTGGTGATATCTATTCCATGTATCTCTGCATGCTTCCGTTCTCACACGGAGCTCATTTGCTGAAATAATAAATGAAGCCCTGAGCAAAAAGAATATCTTAAATCTGAAGAACTTTTCCCTATTATCATGCCAGTAAGTGGCAAATCTGTTTTTTTTTTTGTTTTATATACTTTTTTTTTTTAATAAGTCTTTCTTTTCCATTTAAGAAATTATAACTATATCGGTATTTAAATGCATGTTCAGGTTACGAAGCTAGGATTTCTATTTGGTAATGATTTGGGTTTAATGCTTCAGCGCACCAGCTCACGCAGTGGTCAATGTACCCTAAAACATAGAGAAATTCATTGGTATATAGATATTTTAATAAATTTGATTCTTTATCAATCCTTGTCTTCCAGCCTTAAACCCAAGTTTGGTTGATTTGCGGGACTGTGGTTGAGATGGTTGCATTCAGGGAACACTGATGATGGAGCTAAGGCTCTGAAAACGCTTTCCCGCAAAATACTTGTTATTCAGGAATAAAAATAACCTTGATTGCTTGCTTAAGTGGATGTAGTAATAAATTATTTCACTGTAAAATAGTTAATTTCTGAACATATTTTGATGAGTAAATAAGATATCCGTTACAATTTACTGCTTTAGTAATACTGGCCCTAGATTCTAGACGCTAGGGCTAATATTTGCTACATTTCCACTATTTTGATAGTTTTTCTATTTTACATGCGTTTTTCAATAGAATTAATGTTGTATGGAGCTCTTATGTATAATCCACTCTCAGGAGAAAATAAACACAGGATGAAATAGTATTACGTAATCCATTTGTAAATATGCACAATTTATTAAATCATATATATTATATATATATATATATATATATATATATATATAAACATTCAGGTACGCGTTTTTTTCTTTTACCTTTTCAGTGCGGTAATGATATGAGCATTAAAAGATTATATTTTTTTTGTGAGGTATTTCTAAACTTTTGACTTTTGATCTCTTCCTCAGTTAAGAGAAGCACCAACTAACATGAACTCAACTTCTATGGCTGAATTGAGCTGAGTTATTTCTAGTTATAATTAATAAAAATGCTTGTTTAAATGATTAAATTGCCCTTTCGTGACTCACGTTTTTAACTTCGTGTCTCCTTTCATACGTACTTTTAAAGAAACTAAGCTCTAGAGCTTACGAATATATTAAATACATTAAACTGACGTGCAACTTTTATAGAGGTTAAAAAGTTTTCAGGACTGATTTAAAGTGGCTGATAAAAAATAACAAATTAAAAGAAAAGAACATATAACTTGAATACATGATGTTTTAATAAAGTAATAGATACGTATAAAGTAAGTAAGAGATTACTTGTCCTTTCATTTCTTTTGTTTACGTAATTTACCCTCAAAATATTTTATAATTTATATCACCTATAAATGACATAAAATCATTAGAAAAAAAGAAAAGAAGATCAGCGTACTTTGCAACGAGCACTTATGACCACTAACCACTATTCTTTTCATTCAGTTTTAGTTTTGTCTTAGTCTTTCCAATAGTTTACTGTCAAATATTAGATGGTCGTTTGTCTGTTGTGTTCGTCCGTCACATATGAACTGACCATTTTCAATAATATTAAACCTATGTAAAATAGCTTCAAGTCGGTCCATGACCTGTCAGTACTTCAGTTATTCTATTATTAATTACTTTTAACATTTTTCTTTGTTTTATATTATCTAAAAATATGAATCAATTTCTACCTTTATTTGTATTAGACCACCTATCATTCAATGTTGTAAATGTTTCTAGTCTTATTGTGCTTTTAATATTAGATTTAGGTATTTTTCTGTAAGAAATCGTTAATGAATCGCCTTAGCCAGTCTGTCAGTGTGTTCACTATGCCCAGTATGTGATTTTATCCATTGTATACGTCCGTCCAAGATATTAGTTGTTTTATGATTTATTTCGTCAACTCATTGTAAATTTTGTAAGTCATTATCAATGTGTGTTTGTTAACGCACATGGAGCCAAAATTAGTAACTACACTGTTTGGTAATGATGAAACATAATGCCAAACTCTATATTTGAAGGTGTCATGTAAAACTAATAATGATGAGGTTAGCTATTCGCCGAATTCGAACCAGAGGGAGCGGAGGTTTAGAGACGGGATACAATTTAAGCTCTCAAATGCCTGAGTTATATAACCAGTCTGATAGAAATGAGAAAATCTTTTTTAGGCTGGTATATACCAAGTCCTGCCATAAATACTGTTACAAAAGTTGGACTTTGTTTAATCCTTGGGTATTGTTTATATAATCCCCACCTCTCATCACTTGTTTACTTGACATATAAGAATAATAATCCCAATCAGTTAGTATTTTTCTTTCACTCGTGGGGGTAGTAAAGAAAACCAGATCGCTGTGCTCGCCTTACACAAAGTTGGAAAATGCAGATCAGAGATTTTCAACCCCCACTTGGTATCAGCCGTATGTTCGTGTACCGAACTATAAACAGGTACAATGAGACCTCATCTGTAAGTGACAGACCTCGACCAGGTCGTCCCCGCACTGTGAGAACAGTTAATGCAGTGAGAGCAGTGGCTGCTCGAATCAGAAGAAATCCCATCCGAAAACAAAAAAAATTGTCCCGGGAAATGGGAATCTCTGGCAGATCAATGTCTCGCATAATAAAAAGTGACCTTAGGATGGGTGCATTCCGAAGAATGACCGGACAAAGGCTTACCATTTCTCTGAAACAAATTAGGGTGGATAGATCAAAAGTGCTTCTTCGCCGTTACGCCGATGGACTTCATCGAAAAATTTTGTTTACCGATGAGAAAATTTTCACGATAGAAGAAAAATTTAATCGCCAAAATGATCGTGTGTACGCGCACAGCTCTAAAGAGGCCCAGGAAGTCATTGGAAGAGTGGAAAGAGGTCACCACCCTTCTTCAGTGATGGTGTGGTGGGGAGTTTGTTATGATGGCACCACAATGCTTCACTTTTGTGAAAATGGTGTTAAAACATCGGCTAAAAACTATCAGGATGATATTTTGGAGCCAGTTGTCAAGCCTCTGAATGAAACTCTGTTTGCTGGAAGTCACTGGGTTTTCCAGCAGGATTCTGCTCCAGCTCATAAGGCCAGGTCAACTCAGCAATGGCTGCAGAGGAACGTTCCTGAGTTCATCTCGGCCTCGGATTGGCCCTCAGGAAGCCCCGATCTAAACCCGCTAGACTACCGCTTGTGGTCAGAACTGGAGAGGATGGCATGCCACAGAGCACACCCTAATTTGGAAAGCCTCAAACAATCACTGGTCCGAGCTGTTCAGCGTTTTCCTCAAGAAGTGCTGCGTGCTGCAATTGATGACTGGCCAAGAAGATTAAAAGCTTGTGTGAAGGCAAAAGGGGAACATTTTGAGTAATTGTATTTTTATGTTACTCTCTGTATATACAAAATTTATTTTACAATAAAGGTTTTTGAAGAATTGATTGTTCATTTGATTTCTGTGTATATTTCCTTGTAACATTATATTTATGGCAGGACTAGGTATAGCATATAGACCTTTAAGATCCTTAGCCACCACCGAGCGAGACTCAAGGGATTCATGATCAGAGTTTTTACGTAGTGAGTGATCAACTCGATGTCCAACCCCCGTTATCCGAGGAGGACGTGGAATGAGTTTTCTCCAGTAGCCTGACTGTACCCTGAAGGTCTGGGGCCAGTTCACGCTGCCTGTGAACAGGAGCTAAGTAATAATCGATAGTCAGGGGTGGTTAGGGGTCCCAAGAGGCTGTCAGACCTTTATACTCTATAGACTCCCGCTGATCCATAAGCACTGCACACTAGCTCACTCTCTTAGCGACGAAATAATTTTCTCCCTTGGCGGGGATCGAACCTGCATCTATTTTTACCTTCTGCTTACTGACAGCAGTGGTAGATATACCGACACCTTAACTCGCACGGTCGCCGGCACCCCAATATCGTTTCTGATACATTTTTATTCATGATAAACACCGTCTCCTTTCTATGCGATTTTCACATTGTTATAATGCCGTCACATTTACCAGGGCGTGAGGAAATCTGCTTAGATTAAGTAACGAGGGTGTAACGGACACTTTGTATTAAATCGTACTAATTACTAAGTTTACAATGGGACCAAATGAAAAACAGCCAACCATTCTAAGATAAAATATTTTTAAAACTTACTTGTACATACAATTAAAAAATTTTGGCTATAGGGAAAGATTTGATTTGACTCATCTTGGGTTTTAAGAGCTAATTTGCCGGGTCATAGTAACTTCACTATGACCCAATTTCTTTACATGTGTAAGTCTTAATTTTCACAAAAGAAGAAATTATTAAATGAGTACTGTACCCTTTAAATACATCCCACAATATTGTTTACTTGTTTATTCTGGTAGTTAATGGCTTTTCAAAGGAAGTATGTGTAATAGGGTGGCTCTTAGCTATGGGTAATTTTTCGAAAGTTGAAATATTTCTGCTCCCACCCCCTAACTCCCGAATCCTTCGAGTCTCGCTCGGGGTGACAATAGATCTTTAAGCTCTATAATACCAACCAAAAAAAATATTTTCTATTAATTGATATTTAACTAATGAAAAGAAAAAGGAAAATTTGGAATAGAAAGTAGTCTTTATGACCAAGTTGAATGTTAAGGAGCAAATTGTATATTTTAAAATTTGTTTCCTCAATAAAAGAATCAATAGAATCCTGCATAAATTTAATTGTAGCTGTAATTTAGTATGGTAAAATAAAGTTGGTTTCTTTCATTATGGTTATGTCATGAGGTAAGCTCGTTGTGCAACCTATTTCTGCAAGAATACGTGATTTGTAATAAAATTATTTTTATTTATAAAATTGTATAATGAAAAATTATTTTGAAAGCATAATGATTTACTTAGTAACTTTACGACCCTTCAATGGCCAAGGCCGCAGCTGCACCTACTTGCTCTTTGGCACACTTCTTACTTCATGATCAATCCATAGCAATTTTCTCACTTGACGAATGAAAGAATGATTAGTTAAATAACAGTCCTACTCATCATTAGTTCTTATTCGTCGGAAAGTATCTATCGGTTCTTTGTGTGGCAAAAGAAAGTACTTCACGCAGAGATGGGTAAACTAAACAGATTTCCCACGTATTAAAATGAAACACTGGTGATCTCACCTCACCATGTTTTCTCTATTTCACCCGCAGTAAAAATCCTACGCGAAGAGGAATTAAAATGTAAGCAGGGCATGGTATATTCAGAATTCAGTTACTCAGTAAAAATTGGATTCGTAGAAATAGCGGATTACTCAAGGCCGGAAAGATGAAAATTAAAATAACTCCCTTAATATTTGAGTTTAAAAAAAAAAATATAAAGAACATCAATTGTAGAGCATTAAATGTTTAACAAGATTGATTATAATTTTTTTTATTTATCAGACTCAATAAATTACGTAATTTGTGTTTTGGAATTCACTACTTTGTGGACCGATTTAAGCCATTAACGAATATGATCCATTGGGTGTTACGGTTAAATATCGAGTATGGTATTGATCATATAAAGTTTTTCTAGTCTTAAATCTTATTTGATGACATCTCAGGAAACGTATTTGTTAGCGATACACATATTAAGCGGCAGTTGCAAACAATAGTTGAAATTTAAACATGGAGATGAAAAATTGTCTTGTTGTTTCGTGATAAATTGTCTTATTGTTAATGTACGATGACTAAAGCTGGGGGTTACTGGAGGATAAATACTAAAAAATACAAATAGTTCGTTTAAAACCCGAGATAGCGATAAAATATAATGTTCAAAACGTGCTTAATCGATGGCGTCACAGATAAGATATTTACACGTATCTCAAACAATAAAAGTTCGTTGAAACTATGTTCGATATTTAAACTAGGAATAAAACAATTCATGATTTATCAATTTTTTTTTTAATAATGTTGAAGCATGGGTTAAGCACCCCCTCCCCCATGGAGGAAATCTTATTAGTTAGCACCTCTTTGACGAACTTTTCATGTTAATATTGTCAATCATTATAGTTGGCACTCAACATTATTCCTTTATTTTCCGTAATAAAATAAATTGTATGTGTACATAAATTTTGTTTGAATAAATGGAGCTAGGATGTGAAAAAATTAACAGAAAAGCGTAAGGTGAAAAAAGTATAATTATCGATTCGTGAATAAATAGTCCTTTATAATTCTATTAAAATATACACAATAACACTCGATATTGTACTGTTATTGAAAAATTGCCTTCACTTTAACCTCAGAACACATAGTTAATGATTCATCCTAATGGCTTAATGCTATGGCTTAGTTCGAAATCGCGGATTAAGCTATCATTATTAGGATACCAATTCATGAGTAGTTAAAAGTAATTCTTCTTCTTACTGTCCATTGCCAGAAAAGGAAAAAAAAAGTGGTTTTTCCCCCTTTTTTTAAAAAAAATACAAAATCGCAGAAAAAAATTGTATGCATTTTTTGACACTAATAATAACCAGTAACTCATAAGAATTGAAAGAAACTCTTTATTCCTTTATGATAAGAGTAGAGAAAGTTGATTTTTACCTACATGAATTCTTTCTAATGCCCTAGTAATCAATATGCGAAATTCTATTTTCATTACTTGAGTCATCAGTTTAACTTCATGAATTTTATATTAGTGTGATTCATGGGGTCATTTGCGTTTTATCGATTTCATCATCGAGATTCTAAGAGTGAGTGATGTCACTGCAGTGTCAGTTGAATAATTAAGATATTTCACTTATTACATTTCTAATCTTTGGCAAACCTAATAATGCCTATTAGAGGATTTCCCATAAGGGAAATCAGCTGTTAAGGTCGTACTCATGACGCGATTTTCGAAAAAGTTCTTCAAATGTCCATCGATCCTACCCAGGAGATAACGAAAATGAGGTCCGTTCAAAATTATATATATATATATATATATATATATATATATATATATATATATATATATATATTTGTCTGTTACCGCTCTAGCGGTCGCAATTTTTGTTTGATCGTTACCAAACTCGATATTTAAACGTTTTATGCAAGAAGACAGATCAAATTCGTTAATGGCTGAATTCGGACCAGTGGGAGGGGGGGGGTTAAAGGGGGATTTTCGAAAATTCGAAATATCTCCGTTACCATACGTCGGATCGAAAAATTGTATAGACTCAATCGTATTGCAAATTAAATTTACTATAAATATTGTTATATACATTTATTCTCTATCTTGAGTATTAACCGAGATATTTGCATTTTTATTAAATGTGGGCGAAAAACGGACAAGATTGATTGAAATCTCACGTGGGAAATCTACTTAGTTTATGCAGCACCTGTGTGACGGACTTTTTATAAATGAGCTGGGTAAAATTTATGTTGTGGATTTCCTCGGTAGGAACAATCCATGAGTGGATTTGTATTGATCTACTCTCCATTTCGATTCTGTTAACACAGAAATGCAATTGGTGGTGTTCGGAATAAATATTAGTTCTCAAGTTGGCAACCATAAATAAACTATCCTGCTCTTCCTCACTCTGCACTGTGGTATAACAACCTACAAAAACACACTCTCACAAAAACATATTAGTCGAATACGGAATCCAAATCTGCCATGTTTGAGCATTGTGAAAAACGAGTACTAACTTCCTTAGTGTTGTAACTCTTAGATTGTGTCAATTTGCCGAGTAGGTGATCCGAGGTCGGTCACAAGTTCAACAAAAAAGTCCTTGCTCACTCACAGGAATATACCAATTCAGGTCATTCAGTTAAGAGCACTTCGCCAGCCGAATACTGCCTGTCCGGAATGGTTATGAAATTTCATTGGCCGTTACATACAAAGTAGTTGTGGATTAATGATACAACTCGTTTAAGACTATAACTGTGATCGTGTATCAAGCTATTATTACATTAATTTCAATATAGTAAGAACATTTTTATAACATTATTTTTAATAACCTTATTGCAATAATCCCTTCACTTTCTTGTTCGTCACTTAAGAGGGGATTATTACAGTGTAGTTACTGTAAACAATTAATAACACCATTGTTTTATGTAGCTATATTGCAATAATCCTCTCATTGCCTTGATTCTTACTCACGACATGTCCGTAAGCAAAGAGTAGAATATACGTACATTAATGTAGTCTGATAACTCATTCCATAGGTAATGCATATCATAGAGACTTACGTAGGCTGAGGGGCTTCAGAGGGATCGTCTTTTAGCATTGCCATTCTGACTTGGTTGACATGGATGACATTTTTCCCCTTTCATTTTTTGTTGTATAAGCTGTTGCAGAAGGCATCAGGAAACCGCTTCACATCCGTGTGGTTCCTCTCCTTCCACCTGTTCGTGATGATTCGGACAACTTTACGGAATGCTAAATAGAAGATCTCACTTGTCTACAGAAAACAAACTTACAATATACAAGCTACTACTAAAACCAATATGGACATACGCAATAGAAGTGTGGGGTACAGCAAAACCTTCGAACATCAGACGCATCCAGACGTTCCAATCCAAAATCCTGCGCACCGTAGTAGATGCTCCATATTATGTTACAAACCACACCCTCCATAAAGATCTTACTATACCATTTGTAAAGGACCTAAATCCAGAAGTCCTAGCCCTTTTCAGTACCACTCATCCTTATTCCTCTCCACGACGCCTCAAGAGACAATGTCCCAGAGATCTCCTATAGAAGTGTAAAGTGAAGTGATAGCAGTAGCTATTTTCTTATCAAGTACCATTCCTCCTTTGCTCTTGACTTCCTTGCCAGGCAGGGGGAGGCCGCTCCTCTCATTCTGGTGAATAGGTGTAGCTTCTCTCAAGAGTGATGGAGGACTATTATATTTTACATATCACACATTACCAAATGCATTTAAATGCAGACTGTAATATTCTTAATAAAATAAAAATAAAATATATACACCTGTTCGTTCCAGTGATCAGGAAAACTGGGTTTTCTTGTTCACAGGAACAATCACTAGTTGTAGCAAGCAGATTGCACATTGCAAGCGTTAATAAACTTTATTATTTATTAACGTCCACTTTTTGCAACTCAGGCTAATTGGGATGGGTTATCTACAGGTTACCACCCTTTTCTAGCCAGGGTGGGATTTAGGATGTTATTTAATGAATGTCGTCACTAAATAATTTTCTTTACCCAGGCGATAATCGAACTCGCCACTCTAGTTTTACCATGTGAGATAAAGGTCAACGCTTTAGCTCACATGGCTAACCTGAGCCCAGCAAGCTTTAATAGTTTTTTTTTTTAATAAAACCAAAACAAAAAAAAGTTACCTGTGTCGAAAGAAAAGAAAAAAATAATTTCTAAAAAGAAGAAATAATCTCAGTGAAGTTTGTATTTACGAACGCTGTCGAGTTTATCTATTCAATGCTTCTCACATCGATGAATGATCTGAATATAGACATGAAATTGCAGGTTCCGTCAATTGAAGCATTCACATGTGTACAGACTTTCATTCAGTCTTATATTTGTGAGTAAGCTAAATTCAATCCGTACACCTTACTTAGGCCAATCATTCCTTCGGTTCTATTTTTACATTAGGTGATAAGAAAATAATCGATTCGTCTGCCTTCTGTAACAATCGCTTGAAAAATATAACTATTCTCAATCAAGTATATTTTGCCTATTTTGTTGGGGTGGAAGGTATATTGTTCCTACAAACTCTTAACTGTTTTAAATTGTGAAACATGCTACATAAATTCACATTTAACCTTTTTGGACTAATTCTTTGTAATATTTGTAAACATTTTCTATATATATATATAATTATAATTAAGTTAATATTTTATTTGGAGCATTTATGTTTCAGTCATGTATTCTTGAATGAATGGAATAGAATTCAAAAAACTACGTGGCAGGCTTTAAAACCATAATGGAGGGAAGACAAATTAGTCATGTGCAATAAAATAAAACAAGGGTTGTTCAGGCAAAAAGCAAACATATTAAACGTATTCTAGAGTTATTTATAATATTTTACTCTCGCAAGGCAGAAACAAAAGCTATTTTAAAACATAGAAACAGTAAATGAATCCTTGAGAGAACCCATGGTTTTGACCGTCGTCAAGGTGCTTGGAATTCCTTATTGATGTGGTATAAAAGATCATGGAATATCTTTATCCTAGTGCTAGTCAATTGACACGCGATGCTGAGTGGGCACAGGAGGGGTGGCACGTAGATGATCCCAATGCCTGATGCCCCACAGCTAAATAAAATGTAGTGTGAACCTAGTTCCTTTAATAACCTAGTTCAGAGTGTTATCCACTATAACTCCAACAAATAAACTAATAAAGAATAATATTTCATCCAAGTATTTAAAAAAATATATGTATATTTCAACAAAACATAAAAAGAACAAATAAAGGTATATCTATTAAAAAAGGAAATAAAAAAAAGCAATAATATTTGATACTTTTAAGTTTTTATTATCTACCCATATTTAATCTTGGCTAATTAAATGTTTTATTGCCTTCCTACATAATTCGTTTTTACTGTTATATATTCCTATACTTTTATATTGTCTCATATTTTTGATAGTTTGTTTTATGTCACGCGAATATTTCAACTCATAGTACGTAGTTTTTTTGTATATACACTAATACATGCCCACAGTAATCTTTTAAAATTTTGAATTTATTACAATATTTTTAATATATACAATCACACAACATATAAATTCGCTTGTAGATATCTTCAGTTAAAAACAGTTTTCACTAGATACTGTCTTAGGGCGTGTATACTACATCATTTTGCTTTATTCTAATGAATTAGGTTCTAACACTTTATCTTGGATGAGATAAAAAGTTAGCTTATCGAAAAAAACACGTTTAATGAATTTAAACTATAATCATATGCGAGATTTAGAAATCATTAGAAAACACACCTTTTTTAAAAAAATAGTAATATCTCCTTTCGCATTATACTCAAGATTTGTTTGAATTAAAATAAGATCTCGACTTGTGGGGGGTTCACTAGTTCAAGTGGTGACATCTGAAATTCCTTTATGACTGGACAGATGACGATGAATTGAGTAGAATTCTTAATTCCATTAAATCAATGCATGATGCACAATATCTTTATTATTTGCAGGAATTATTAAATCAGATTAAAGGATTTAAAATTAAATGTAAAAAGTTATAGATCGCTTTTAGAAATAAAACATTTATTAATTTAGATATGACTTCTATTATATATTTTATCAGTACTTCAAGCCTAGAAATAATAAATCTGAGCCTAGGCTAATAAAATGTAACAAGTACATACTTTTACAATCTATATTGCTTAATGTACAATGAGTGTGCATTTTAGTAAGCTACTGATTATTTTTAAAATTTTAGTAATTCATTTCTAGATTATAAAATGATTGTATTTTAGTTTTCAATTGAATTGCGGGTTGGGGGAAGCAGGTCTTAATGTTTTAATTTATCTACACTCGTCATTAAGTTGTTAAAATAAAAATTGTATATCATCAAGCTGTCATAAACTCTGCCTTAGTACTAAATGCATTCAATTTAATCAAGTCGTCATTCTCTTGTGTATAAGAGAATAATGAAGTTTGGGAGCCGTATTTAAACATTTGGAATTTCATTTTTTGAATTTAGAAACTATTAAAGAGCTTTATAATGTGTAAATACATTTTTGAGAGCGTAGCAGAACCAACTATTTCATTTTTACCTGTTTTTGAAATGATATTCGTATTTGAAAGTAATACAAATATATTATATTTGTATTTAGGTTTTTAAAATGATAATCATATTTCAAAGTAATACAAATCTAACTACCTTATTAAACAAGCGCTATAAGCAATGTGGAAAAATAAAAGTTTCTAAAAGTTCAAGGTGGGGAACCACGATTTTCCGACTTACTCCTTTAAAGCGTTTGGAATTAACGGATTTACCAATGGAAAAATGGACTGAAAAGCGTCGGAAATTTGTAAGAAGAGTGAGGGAACCTTGGCCGCTGCAGAAGAATGTCAGGAAAAAAATAAATAATAAAACCTTTTAGCTAACTGTATTTTATTGCGTTTTCAGCCATCCGTATACCCCCGATTCTAATCTTGAAATTTTCACGTAATAGCTATTGTGCTGCAAAGCAACTCACGTCCGGCTAAAATTTTATGTCCAGTGCAGTCAGAAGTAACAAAAAATTCAGTGTGACGTGACATCATAAATGCATTCTTCTTAATTGCAATACTCATTCACGCTTCTTATTTATCAGGTAGCATTTCATCCTTGCTTCTTTGCCTGATTTCTCACTTACTCCTGGTGAGGAGGCTATTAAAGAGTGGATAAAAGCACTCTACTGTTAAACTAAGAGTGCCGAGTTCAAGACCGGGGATTGCAAACAAATTTTAGCTTATTTTAGCGGACAGGAGGCGTGTCTCGTATTAGTTGTTGGGGTCAAAGAAGAAAGAAATCTAAACATTTCCAATATCCCTATTAAGTACTGATTTATTAAAAACAATATATATATATATATATATATATATATATGTATATATATATATATAGCATAACAATTGAAGAAAATTTATAATACGATTTGTTCTCATTACTAGCAGATTTCCCTTAAGGGAAATGAGCTATTGAGGTCGTACTCATGACACGATTTTCGTAAAATGTCTTCAAGTCTTCAAATGTCCATCTTTCCTACCCAGGAGATGACTAAAATCTGGTCCACTTAAAATTAAAATATATATATATATATATATATATATATATATATATGTGTGTGTGTGTGTGTGTGTGTGTGTGTGTGTGTGTGTGTGAACGCTCCAGCGGTCGCAATTTTTATTTGATCGTTATCATACTCCGCATTTAATCGTTTTATGTAAAAAGAAAGAACAAGTTTGTTAATAGCTGAAATTGGACCAACGAGAGGGGGGGTGATTTCGAAAATTCGAAATGTCTCCGTTACTATACGTCGGATCGAAAAATTACTAGTCGTATTAAAATTTGAAAGATCTATAAATGTTGTTTTAATGGTGTTTTGTGTATTATGAATATTAACCGAGATATTTGGATTTTATAGTTTTCGGCTTTCAGTAAATCCCCACTCCTACTCATGTCATATTAATAATAAGCTGTTATATCATGAACCACTTCATTCCAAGGTTAAATACTGAATATTGTTTTCATTGAACTTTTACTTTGTGAGATATATGCAAATCTTCCAGGTGACCCCCTTCCCCTTCTTTTGTTCCTGGATTACTAAAATTTGAGCGATTTAGATAAAAATTTATTTCAGTAATTGATCCTCTTTCCGGTCTAGAATATTTCTATCTAGCTCCATGAGGTTGGCTGGCCTGTTCGTTTACTATTCAGACGCTTTCCGCTGTAGAGATTATTAACTTGTACATTGACTAAAAGATTTCTCATTACCATTTGTATAAATTCACTTAATATTCAATGGATAGATAGATAGATAGATATTTTATTGGTTTATGTTTACAACATGTTGCCAAGAGTCTGACCAATTAGTGTTAGTATGGTTATTAATATATTATTATTCTTAAAGTATGTGAAAATAAAATAATAATAATTCCTAGAATTACAACTGAACACCATATACATTGGCACCTAATACAATATTATTATTAATCTAAATAATTATAATACTGAATTAAAAAAAAAATAAAAAAATAAAAATCTATCACTTAATATTCAAGGGGGTGTTACGAGTATGTAGATTTATCTGTTGTAAACCTTCAAGTGGGAAATCTGCTTAGTTTACGCAGCCGCTATATGACGGACTTTTGTAATATTGTAACTACTGTTCGGGTATTTATAGTTTAAGCTGTGGAGGATGCTTTAGCAATCTCTAAACAGAATATTCTCTTGATGTAGATAGTTCAATAGAGAGACTGAACTGCGTAATACAGAAGCCTTGAAAATATTGAACCATATTTCAACCGATCCCGGTGGATTTTGTCTAGAGTCACTTCAAGGTTGCTGGCCAGTTATGATATATCCAAAGGAGCAATTAAAAATCCCCAAACACTGGTAAGCCTTTTACCAGCAATCATGTTTGTATTATTAACAATTGCAATTTTACAACATGAGTATTATTTAGATGTTGTGAATTATGTAGTCATAAAAATTTATTCATTTCTGATAATTTAATGTTTTCATAAGTGTTACTACATCAGAAAATAGCGGCATAGGCTACATACGTAATAATTAACGCGTTATGCATATTAAAAATAATGATTCAATTTAATTATTAGCAGCATATCTTTTCTTCCGTGCACAAAATTTTAAGTTTGGTATTAATTACAACAGCACGCTGTTCTTTGCACACTTGTATGACGTAACTTGAAATTTGAAAAGTCAACTATTAATAACTAATATATATAATTAATTATCAGTTGTATTATAAGTTGATCATTATTTGTAGCTGTTTTAAAAGGCGAAAATAAAAATATTTATTTAATTATATTTCATAGAAACATTTATATACGATAGCCCCTGGTTGTACCGTAGGTTCTCCTAAATGTGTATTGAGTTTGCTTAACATAAATACCGTCGTTATAAAGGAGGTCTTTGTAAACCGAGTACAATTTATTATTATCAATTGATGTGATTTTGACAAACCAATTTCATAACGTCATTCACCTTAATTGACGACTATATAAAGTATGTACATGTTCAGGCAAGGTTGAGGTACAGTAAACCTTTTTTAACTATCGCGACCGTATTGAAACTTTCTCCATTCTTACTGATGCCGAATTTATTGGATAGTCTTAGCTGGGCAAAGGAAAGCCACTAGTTTCATTTGTCCCATATTTGTTTCTTTTGAAAACAGGATTTCTTGTTCACAGGAACAATTCGTGAGGCAAAAGTAAAGCATTTTTAAGACACGAATTTGAGCGAATAGTGATTGTTTTCTTCATTTAAGTGTCAGTAAGATTGCTCCTAGACCTAGACTTACGAGAACAGCTTATTCTTTATTACATCAATATAATAAATTTGAGCTTACTCGTTGATGGTAATAAGATAAGTCGTTTTGTGTGACAGTTGCTATTACCTCGGTATCTGGATAAGAAGAACCTTGTAAAATAAATTCTTTTTCGTATACCGAATTATAAACGAGATACACGCTAACACCTATAGCGGAAGTGAACAATTTTATTTGGCACAAAAGACTCAACCGAACTTAATAAAATCAGTATGCGTATTAGTACTAACGCTTTTATTATAATAAGCCATACTAACATTTCTAGGGACGGGCAGGAGTGGGGGTTGTAAGGGAGGCCATGAAATTAAAAATAGCGGATTTCGTTTTCTATTGGTTTTTCTGCAAATATGCACATGACACAAGTTGTTTATTTTGTTATTTAAAGTAACTTTTGTTATATTCATTTTTGTCGTAACGAGATATACACTAAAAACTAGAGCGGGAGCCAACAATTTTGTTGGGCACTAACGGTTGAACCGAACTTAAAAAAAACTCGGAATGTGAATTAGCATTAATTCTTCCATGATTATAAGGTATATTAAAATTTTTAGGTCCAAACGGGAGTGGGGGTTATGAGGGAGGCCTGAAATGAAAAATTGTGATATTCCAAATGGGGTTTCAACGATTTTCTATAAAAATACAATCATTAGTCAGTCAACGATGATTTCCCGGGCATTGCCGGGTATATTAGCTAGATTGTATATACAAAATACGTGCATTATAGATAATATTTAATTATAATAAATGCTATCCATGATTATGATTTGAATTATTCACGGTGTGTCAGACAGTGGAGAGGGAATTATTAGGGACTTATTTTCATTTATTCTTCAAATCTAATTTTTTTTTTCCATAAGTCGCCCAAGGGACCCGTACGGGGAAAAGTGCGCCTAGACAGGAAGAGCAGTTGTACACATAAAACCATTGCTAAAAACAAAATAAAATCAGACGGCTAAGCGTTAGTTTGTTTTAACGGTTGATAATTCACCTATTGTCAAATTCTTTAAAGTAAAATATTTACTCAAAATCGACTTTTGCCCTACTAATCGGGACGGGTTTGCCTCAAGGCCGCCATCTTATTTATCCTAGCCTGAGACGAAGGATTTTTTAGCAACTTTGTGACTAAATAAATTCATTTTTCCCAGGCGGAACTTGAAGTGGGTTCGAGATCAACACTTTAACTTTAATGGCTTACCTGAGGCTCTCTAGCGTTAAATAAGAAATATTTTATTGTATTTCGCCTTTAAAATAATTTGAGTTAATTGAACCTTTTTTGGTGCTATTAGGTGTATCACTTGTTCGTATAACAATAACTATCGCTATGCATAATGCCCTAAATTACTGTAGACTATCATGCATGATTGAGCACCGCACATCAAGGACTTGGCCTGCACGGGATGCTACAATTGTCTTTAGTGAAAGCATCTATCAAGGAAAGACCATCTCTGCAAAAAAAGAAGTTCCTTATGATTGAATTTTCATTGAATCACCAAAGCAGAATTGAATAAATGTAAAAATTAAACTTTGGAACATGGTACACCTTGAAAACAACTCTTCCATGGTTAAATGACTTTATTTGTATAAGATAATATCTTTCGCAGTTAGTATATAACTAAATTACGAGTGTATACCGCAAAGGGCTCAAAACTACCCAGTAGAGGGTATTGTGCCTTGGGCGTTCCTGGAAATGTACTTTCATATTAGTTGTAAGGAGCCCAAAAGGGAACGGCTGAATTCTAAAAATGATGTAGAGAGATTTAATAAAGCCCAAGTGTATATATATATTTGAAACCAACAAGTATTCTTTCTAATTAATTATGATGAAAAATGAATAAACTCCTACTAGTGAATAGTTTATTTTGACTTTCCCTCCGTATCTCTTTTTAAAACTGGTTCCAACGGATCTCGATTTAGAATGGCAAGTACAGATGGGTCCTGCAGCCATTCAAACTTTTCGTATCGACCAATTGGATTCTTTCTGATATTTTTACCCTATTTTGTGTAATCCGACCTGAAAAATTGTTTCCTCGTCCCACGTCAAAAACAGTTGAATGACGTAATGCAACTCAACAGCAGGCACAGAAACTGGATAAAAGATAAAAATACCAAACAAAAATAATGTTAAAATTGAAAAATTTCTTCTTCATCTCCAAGACCAAGAAAATAAACAACCTAATTTCCTATTGAAAATAAACAACCTTCTTTTCCTATTGAAAATAAACAAGCTCGTCCCAAATATTTGCGGGACCTCTTAAGTAATTATCATTAGAACCCGTTGGCCAGGACCGTCGCCGCCCTATCTGGAGGATAAATGCATGACTGCGATTAATGTGAAAAGAGCAGAAAGGGTGACAATAGCTTGTCCTTGGAACACGTCATGACTTAATTACTTCTGCGCTTAATTACTCTATTCTTTTAATTACTGTAAGTTGTTCCAAGCATTTCATTGCCACTTAACTTTTTTTTATTTTTCCTCTATCTGAGGATATGTGTATTTGTCAATCAAATACGTACATTAACCCATTTCATCCCAACTTTTCAAAAATTAATATTTCAAGTTTAAAACCCGGCCACAATGAAATTAGCCCATTAGTAGTCTGCATGCAAAGTATCAACTCAAAAACACCGCCTAGGGGGGGTTTTGTCCCCCTCCCAAAAATTGGGGCTGTGGGAATGGAAGGGTAGGGGTCCAGTAAAAATTAATAAACATTTATTTAAAATTATTTTTATTCGAAAATTACAAATAGAACTTTACAATTTCCATAATTATACATAGTTACATCATATTAAATAATGTCACATCCCTAAAATGATGTATACCATTTTTTTCGATCAGTCGTTTATGTTTATTCTGTGTTTAGACATATTTTCAACTAACCTGTGCACTCTGCCCATACATTTATTGTTCTCGGCTACAACGTATTGTTGGTCTATTAGTACCTTCATTTTTTCAAACCTCCCCACGAGCTGGAATGTCTCACATATGACGCCCTCTAAATTTTGTATTCTATTTGTCCCTTAGTAATATCGCGATCTAGATATGTCTTAATATTTACGCTATACAAGAAATATTTACTGATATAATAGCTTAAAGTCACAATCCCATGAGAACGAGTGGGGGTTTACATAAGAATGAAAACATGAATATTGAAAAAAAAACAGAAATAAATCGATAAATACTCGTGTTAAGAGAAAAATTAATAATAGAAACTGCGATAAATTATTTAGGAAATAAGCTTAGATATACAACAATTTCAATCCGATTAATAATGACTAAGATAATAACTGAGGTTGTATTTTAACATTTTGTAAACCCCATCTTTTCCCCGGTCCACAAGCACACACACATTTAATTTTTTTAATAAAATAGGAAGGATATAAGGACATCTGAGGCAATAATTCTATAACTGCATCATGAATATAACATCAATAGTCTATTTTCATAATTTGAAATCATCTTAAAAAAATGAACCAATGGAATGAATTCGTATTGAAGTTCAAATCAACTACATCTTTCGTATTTAATAATTTATTTATTTGCAAAGTGCGTCTACTTTTGGTAAATACAATTCCAAAAAAGTTTGTTTCCACTATGAATTCAAATCATTGTTAATAAAGTCTGTCTTTTATTTTTCCTCTGTTCAGTATCCCTGAAATGACGGAGCATATTAATATAATTATCTCCACTTGTACGTCCTAGGTTTCTATACTGTTCTGTTTACAGTAATTATTTTACATAAAATAGAAATACTTATAAATTCAATTAAAACCATATGATGGTTATGGAATCTATTTAAGAAATAAGTATATAAAATATACGAAACATATTTGATGAAATATGAAAATAGTCAGTAACAAAACAAATATAAATAAAAAAGTCCGTCACGCAGCGGCTGCAGAAACTAGGCAGATTTCCCTCGTGAAGTTTAACAATAGATAAATCTTCATACTGTTAATACAACACCGCCGTGAATACTAAGTGAATAAATACAAACGGTAATGGGAAATCTTACAGTCAGTTTTAATAACCTCCCGACGGGAACGGGATGGGGGTTTTAATAACCTGTCATCCTATTTTTGTCGCAATTTTTGTTTGATCGTTACCAACCTCGTTATTTAATCGTTTTATGTAAAAAGGTAGGGCAAGTTCGTTAATGACTGAAATCGGACCACGGGGAGGGGATTTTCGAAAATTTGAAATATCTCCGTTACAATATGTTGGATGGAAACATTGTATATAAACAATGTTATTGCAAATTAAATGCACTATAAATATTGTTATATACATTTATGCTCTATCTTGAATATTAACCGAGATATTTGCATTTTTAAGTTTTCTGCCTTTAGCAACCCCCCCCCCCACTTCTGCCCATGTTACATTAATAATACTCTGTTATATAATAAACCACATTATTCGAAGCTTAAATCCAAATATTGTTTTCAAGAGACATTTATTATATGAGATACAAGCAAATATGTTCTGTTGACCCCCACCCCCTCTTAAGTTCTTGGACTGCTAAAATTTGATTAATTGGGAGAAAAATTATTCTGATTCATTGTAAATTGTAGTACTAGATGTAGTTAATAATTTTCAATAAAATTAATATGTTATATTATAATATATTTCAGTAATTGCTTTTCTTTCCGGTGAGATGTTAGCACACCTGTTTGTTTCATTTCGGACGTTTCCCATTGAGATATCGTAAGAATAGGCTGAAAGATTTCTTATTTCTGTTTGTATTTATTCACTTAATATTCAAGGTGGTGTTATGTTACCAGTATGTAGATTTATCTATTGTTAAGCTTCACGAGGAAAATTTGCTTAGTTTACGCAGCTCCTGCGTGACGGACTTTTATTTTAAGGTATTGTTTTATTATTGTCTTTTCATGTTTATTGTAACTTCCTGTAAGTATGTGGAAACCCCTTCACTAGATAAAAACAATTGACGCCACAGTGATTTATATTTAGCCATGTAATCATAGCTTCCTCTCATCTATCTGGCAAAGATTATGTTTTCCTAAGATGACTGGTTTCTGTAATTTCATTTATTTGTTGGGGTTACTTGGGTACTAAACGAATTTTCACTAAACAAAATAGGATTTCAGTGCATTTAAAACTGTACTCAATTGTATTGGGATTGTTCAGAAGAAGTGATTTGGTAAATTCAAAAACATTTTCCGATAGTGACATTCACAGTTATCTAAACTGGCCAAGAGTTGTGTAAGAGTTACCTAACCCAAAATATAAACCATTAATTAAAAAATAAGGCAGAGTTCGTTAATGGGCAAAACGGTGTTATGGTATGGTGTTAAATTTAAATTGTAAGTATCTACTTTATTATAACAAATATATATATATATATATATATATATATATATATATATATATATATATATATAAATTGTAATCTCTGTCTGTACATTGAATTTTTTCGCGAAATTTCACGATAACTTTTCGTTTCACATGTCCTAGATACTATAACTGCATTTTGTTTCTTTGGTGTCTGTTTGTTACCTTTTCACGCATAAACGGCTGAACCGAATTTTATGAAACTTGGTATGTATATTACTACTAACCTAACTTAGACTTTAGGCTATATTAATATCCTCTGAGACGAACAGGAGTTAGTATAAGGGAAGCCAGAAATTAAAAACAGCGGTATTTCGTTTTCCATTGGTTTTTCTGCAAATATGTACATGACAAAAGTTGGTTATTTTGAGTAATTTTTGTTATATACACTTTTGCCGTATAAATGAGTTATACGCTAAAAGCTATAACGGGAATTAACGATTTTATTTGGTACCAAAGACTCAACCGAACTAAACAAAACTCCGTATGTGAATTAGCACTAACCCCTTCATGATAATAAGCTGTACCATTATTTCTAGGGAGGAGCAGGAGTGGGGATTGTAAGGGAGCCCTGAAATTAAAAATAGTGATATTTCGTTTTCTATTGGTTTTTCGGCATGTATGTACATGACAAAAATTGTTTATTTTGTTATTTAGAGTAACTTTAGTTATATTCACTTTTGTCGTATACCAAGTATAAACGAGATATACACTGAAAAATAAAACGGTAGCCGACAATTGTACTTGGCACCAACGATTGAACGGAACTTAACAAAATCGGCATGTGAATTAGCATTAATTCTTAAACGCTTATAAGCTATATTAAATTTTTTAGGTTCAAACGGGAGGGGGAGGGGTTATAAGAGAAGCCTAATATAAAAATTCGCAGTATATTACATTTTCTGTTCGGTTTTCAGTCACTCTTGGTCTTTGTACCGTTTCAAGGGAAAGTAATTTTAATTCTAACATAGTTTGGCAGACAGAATACTTTCTATGATTATGAATTATATATTATGAAAAAAACAACTACATGCATAGGAGACGGGAAATATAAAAATATTGAAGACAGTGAACTCTTAAATAACAAATACTTTTATTATTAACAAATCCACAGCAACGACGGGTATACATCGGGAATTGTTAAACTATTGTGGAAAGTAAAGGCTTGCCAAAAAAAATACCACCATCATTAAACCTCAAATGAATTCCCGAGTGAAACCGGGTACCTTAGCTAGTATATACATATATATATATATATATATATATATATATATATATATTTGTCTGCTCTAGCGGTCGTAATTTTTGTTTGATCATTACTAAACCTGATATTTAAACTTTTCATTTAAAACTGAAAATCTAGTTTGTTAACGGCGGAAATCGGACCTTTGGTTCGAAAAATTGTATAGAACCAATCTTATTGAAAATTGAAAGATCTATAAATGTTGATATATAAATATTTTCTTTATCTTGAATATTAACCGAGATATTTGAGTTTTATAGTTTTTTGCTTTCAGTAAACCCCCACTCTTACTCATGTCATACTAATAATAAGCTGTTATATAATGAACGATTTCATTACGAGGATAAATACTAAATATTGTTTTCATTGAACTGTTACTTTGTGAGTTATATGCAAATACATTCTGTTCCCCCCTTTCCCCTTCTTCGGATCCCTTTTCTTTTGTTCTTGAGTGACTGAAATAAAAATTATTCTGATTCATTAAAATTAATACGTTATATACAGATATATTTCATTAATTGTTTTTCTTTCTGGCCTAGAATATGTTTTTTTTGTTTACAATTTAGTCGCTTTCCTTTGTAGAAATTATTAACTTGTACATTGATTGAAAGATCTCTCATTGCCGTTTGTATTTATTCACTTAATATTCACGGTGATGTTACCAGTATGTAGATTTATCTATTTTAAACCCCCACAAGGGAAATCTGCTTAGTTTACGAAGCCCCTGTGGTACGGACTTTTTTCCTTCTTTCTTTGGTACGGTTATTTATATATTTTATTGTAACAACGTGGGA